>KZ309196.1:47029-80834 GCA_000376725.2 Ladona fulva | reverse complement strand
TCTGAGCGCGAGTTCCGCTTGCCGAAAGACGGCTTACGGAGTGCTTTTAAACCTCTAATAAATCAACATACCTATTTATAATAAATCAACATACCTAATTTATTTATAATTCTAGGTGAATGTGTACATACGTGACTAGATGTCTTTTAAACAATTTACTTGCTAAAAACGCAATGATATCGAAACGTTAATTTTAAAGGAAGAAACGACCCGGCCGATAAACCTGAGAGGAGTTCAATTTAATACACGTCATCTATTTTAGTTTTTATTTATTTATTTTACATTTAATCTTATATAATATTCCAGTAAAAATAGAGATTTTCAGGTTTGAATCACGTCACTACAATTGCAAGGTATTTGAAAATTTTCAAATGATACCAAAAAGCACGAAATGTCTCGGATGCTTAACAATTTCTTTAGCCAAAACTGTCCTTGTAAGTGTTTATGCGTCCCATCATCATGTGTTCCAAGACCACCAATGTTTCTCTCCTACTGTTTACTACCTTCAAACACGCCGCTTCCCGAACCCATTTCGTGTGTTCTAGCAGGGGTGTATGAGGTGCCGTGGTGCTGCGGTAAGAGATACATGGTATATCCAAGCAGGATGTTGGGGGTGAAAGACCCAGCGCACTAGACGGTAATATATATACATTAACGTGACAAAATCCTAAATGGTACCGGTATGATCAACGTCGGATTATCCCAAATCAACCCTCCTTTCTTAAATAACAGCCATCAACAAATAGAGTTCCATTACGAATTTGTCAGTAAATACATTCTAGCAGCGAAGTTTCACATCTTAATTAAAGCACATTATTTGTCCTTACATGTAAGTAAGTTACATATTTAACTTCAGGTTCGATGATTACCATTCAGTTACGGATTGACTCAATTCATTGTGGTAATTTTTATTTGCTGATGAAGTTTTCTCTAGTTTAGTTGAATTCAGCAAACCTTTCAGCCAATTTTTCCTGGAATCCAAGATTATAAAAATCCACACAAAACAATTTCTCGAAATCAAATAGAATTAGATCATGCTCGTTGAAAGCGCAAACTGTGAAGCTTTAAAAATTCCTTTGGTTTACGTGCATATCCTGCAGTATAAGCAACTCCCAACGCATTTTTGATCGCTTGTTGCCTTTGCTTTAGGATAAAAAGGCATCATTACAGCATAAGATGATGCCGAAGCTCTCAGGATTGCATATTTCTATGGCTTATTGTTAGGTTAATCTGTAGGGATTAGATAGTAATATCGGTTTAGCAGCGCAACTATGCTTGGGTGGGCTTATAATACGAAATATGAGAGAAAATGAAAGGAGATTTGCAGAGCTTAAACCGTGCACACCACTCATGAGGAAACGTTCCTAAATTCTTATAATTATTTCACGTTTTACATCAGGTCACTTGGGAAATATGAAAGAACATAGCGTATATTTTAATAGAATGTTTTTTATCATTGCGGCTGATAATAAATCATATATATTTTACTTAGTTGTGCATAGGCATTGAATATTCACGGTGCTCTCGTATAGCCGAATGGGGAACGCGTTTGAATTCAGCGAAATCATTAAGCCATTAAGCCGTTATTTAAACATTAAGCAATTGTTTTTAACCAATTGTTAACCAAATAGTTTGCAATGATTTTTAAACTCATCGAAATCTGAAAAGTATAATTATTAAAGAAGTCTAAATGTTATCACTGTCAATTTCAGTAAAAGATACAAAAAAGGGACAAATTTAATAATATTATTAAATATTTATCAGCATAAAATATTAATGTAGACAATGGATTTTTTTGGAGGCATGCTCTAATTTAACTAACAACATCACCTTTTTTAACCCTTCTTCCCTCCTCACTTTACCCTCAAAACTATGTACATAATATATATTCTCTCAGTATTCACATACGTTGTACGTGATGATGGCTGGAAGGCTGAAACCGGTCGATTTATAAAATCGTGCGGAAAATATTAATTCCATTGTTTCTCATGTATTTAATGGCGTTCAACAAAGTAAGGTCCAATCATTTTGGCTATACGTATAGATAAAAGAGTATATTATTGTTAAAATTTAAAGTAAAAATATTGACTTTGCATATTCTACTATTACTATTCCTAAATTGAATGTCTAAAACGTCTAAAGGAGGCCATTTGTCATTCATTAATTTTGTAAAGAAGTTTTAAACCATAAAATAAGAGGAAGACTTATCATGATAAAGTAGAATATCATTGGCTACAAGTTTTAAAGTTTCAAAAATTTGGTTAATTCATTTAGTTTATCGATGAGATAAAAGTTATAGCAATCCATAATCCAAGTCCATAAGCCATAACAAAAAATAGCTGTTTCACCGCAGAAAATTATTTAGAGGTTCAAATTTGGTAATAGTTTTTCACGATATTGAATGTAAATTACTCTACTTTTAATTAATTTCATTAATAAAAGCATGTATTTAGTCCTTTTTACAAGTATTAATTATGCGGCAGAATTCGGAAAGCACGTTTGAATAGGGAAATGAAAATGTTCTCCAATTCTACAGAAGAGTCAGTTCTTGTTAACTGCAAATATTGATTTTAAAATAGTATGCATTTTGCTCTTCCAAGAAAGAAATATGAATTTGCAACATTTATACCAAGAATACGGGTTAGTGCTGTAGTTGCACGTGGCTGTATTCTATTCTTAAAACCCAAATGGTAATTTAACGCAAATATCTTAACCAGGGAAAATGAACCAGAACAAAATCAACCAGTTCATTAATAATGTACGAAATACGAAGTCAAGGGAGATTATGTAGAAAAGTGAAAGTATAGAAATTCCTGTAGAATATTCCATAGTAGTTAGTCAAGAACTCTAGAATTGGAATTCCACCTTACATTCAATTTATTATCACACTAATGAATAAGCAATTAGATATAAGAGTGGACATGACTTGTAGTCAATGATATGTAGATTAAATTGTAAAATTATAAATTTGCTGTCTGTATTGGAACTACTAATCAGATGTATCGTAGTCAACAAGGTTTTTCTAATAGACTGGAATTTTGGTCATTATTTCTTGCCAATTTTCATCATTAAAATTATCTGCCTATTAAAATATTCTCCATTACAATTTTTGCCTAATACATCTCTTTGAGTTAAATTCATTTTTCTTTAATATGAATCCCTTTAATTTCAAGACTAAATGAACGTTTTTACGTGGGATGTATCCGGAAACAAAATCGATATATCTTTTGCACTAGCTATTGTCTCTCGTTAAAATTGGCCGAAGATTCCAAGTAATGGAACCATTGTAAGTTGCAGTGTATGTTTGACTTTCCTGCTCAAACTCTGGGAGTATGAACCAGAAATACTTCCGTAACAAGTATGAAAAATGCATCGCTAGGATAAAGGGAAATTCGGTAGTTGCAAGAGTAAGCCAAAAATCCTAACGATGTAGGAGTTGGCCTACTTCTCGTTTAGGTTTTAGTCGACATTTTCAGAAATATTATGGATTAGAAGCGGATACCATTGAGATTTGTCGAATTATTTCACCAATTCTCATAAATTTGATGCGACTCAAAACAAAATTCGATTTAAATCGAAAACTTAAAATAAGTACTGAATGTGCTGGGGCGTACAATACTTGCGTTAAAACGGAGAACTTTAAATTCAGGGAATTATAATTACGAGACCCCGTTACCGATGTAAAAGAATACACTCATATAAAACAACACCACAGGGAACTTTAGACTTTTAACGATTTCATAAAATGTCTGTTTTTTAAATAAATAATAAAATATTATTATTTTCAGAAATTCCTGAAATTTAGGTACATGAAACTTAAGAAATAACTTTTTTCATCAGAAAAGGTATTTCATTTGCGTGATGGATACAAATTAATCCCTTATAATAAAATTTGGTGTTCCTTTTTATTCAGGAGTAGGATTCATTCAAAAAATATCAAATAACAAATAACCTACTTACATTCATAGATATAAATTATTATATAAATAATATAAATATTATGTAAATAACCTACTTACATACATGTATTACCTACTTATATTCATAATTACCTACTTACCTTAATATAACAGCACACAACGTTGGAAATTAAACATAGATACATCATGTGTTCTTTTTTAATTCTGGTTCAGTATTTATAACGTATGATATATTATAAAGGTAAAGTATTCGACTAGGAGGCAGGTTTGAACCCTAAACCCGCAATTAAACCCTCAATATCCCATGTAAGATGATCCCATGAATAGTATTCGATGAGCGACAGGGCCTCCGATTAGATAACCAAGATTAGCGCGTAATCCTTCGGTGGAAGTGGTTCCGGGTTTGATCCCTGGTCCCTGGGGACTCATATGCCAAATAACCTTTGCTGTATAAGGTCTTTTAAAAATACATCTATACTCGATGATTGACCAAATAAAATAAATAAATGCGCTTCGTCACTCACCCCACAGAATCTTTCATATTATCACAGCCATGAGCAAGATTGATACAAAAGTTAATGAAAGACGCATTTTCCTCTATGGTGTAGTAAACGACTAACTAACTAGAAAAATTCTAACAGGGAATTGTAATTACTGAATTAGAACAGTATGCTCATTTCTTCCACCCGTGGTTCAGCATAAGGGGATCGGCTGGTACTCAGAGCTTTTGAAAGACTCGCTCTGACTATCTTCATGACAAAGAATTCAAAGTGAGTCCACGGTCGGGAAAGGAACCCATTAAGGTGACTCTAAGCAAGATAAATTGCACTTCCTTCTTCTTCATTTAATTTCGGGACTCTCTTTCCATTTTCATCGGGTCTCTGCCACAGGAAAGACCGAGCCTAGGATAAAAAACAGGTAAAGGACTTAAGTTGGTGAGACAATGAATTCTACGGTGCGTGACCGGCTTTTATTTTTTTGCGGAAGAGCGATTCGCAGCGTTCTCCGATAGGTTTCCACCGAGTGAGTGCGGAGAGAGAAAAAGAGATTGCTGTCCACGGCATTGGAAGTTTGAAAAGAATTGTCATCGTTCTGGAATGAGGCATCAATCTCGTGTCGAAATGGAAGACCTAGGGATAGCGGCAGGGGGCCAGAACCAATCGTAAGGATGTCATTGGCAGGTACTGCTATTCCTCTAAGTAGTCGACGGGCCGAGTTGGGGTGATTTATGGTGTTTGTGGGATGAGGTCTGAAATAGTGAAGGCTGTGGAAAGAATGGGAGCTAGAGAGAAAGAACTGCGATTGAAACTTGAGCTTTTTTCTCCGAATGAGCTCTGTTGGCGTGTTTGCAGCGCTCTCCTCGGAGTTCGAAGAGCAGCTTTTCATTTGGAAGTAAGTTTGCGAAGTTAGTTTTTCTCCTTTCTTCTCCGATGTCTGACTGGTTGAATTTGCATATTTTTAGTGCTGTTCCGATCTAAGGTCTTACGGTAAGTCTCATACATTCGTGATGAATTAAACACTATTAATTAAGACTCCCTACCACTTATATAATGAGCAATCTCAAAAGAACTTACACATTTATACTTCTTTGTTAAGGAATGCTTGCGCCTATGGCATCGCCTTTCTATAAGAAATTGTTCAAATCATGATCCACATAACTCTAGTGCTCCGCCGAAATTATAAAAACATGAGTCCTGTATGATTTTGGTGGCTGGATGAAGTTGAAAATCTGTGGATCTCAACAAACTCTTGACACTTACTGGCATAAATGATTGTTTGCTAATCTCTACCAACACAGCCAAGTAACCCGGCTGTTCCGTTGACATCCCAGAACTGGAGAAGCGCTACGTTAGAGGAAAAGTCTGGGAAACCGGAAGAAATTTGGAAATCAAGAAGAGTAAAAAAAAAACAATCAACTTATGGTGAATTCATCTGATGAGACTCGAGAATTTTGAGCTTTAATTTGATGAAATGTTAAATCTCAGTGGTAAACGAATATTTTGGGTAGATTGTTTAAGAAACTTACTCCCTAAAGATTTAATATAGGCTAACACTATTAAATAATAGTGTACGAGGATATTTAAATTACTAGAGAGATCATGGAGTACGACAAAATGAAAGGAAACTTTGATGCATGAGGTGAGAGGAAAATTTCAATTAAAAAGGAAATAAAATACTTACTGAATCCAAGTTGCAATTAACAATATCAAATTTATATATGAGAGAATTGTTATATTATTATTTGTTAAGTGTAAGAAAGTATAAGAGATAATGTATCTGAAAATATTTTAAAATATTATGAACGTATGGGGTTGCCAAGAAAAATGATATTCTGAAAAATTGGGATTGAAATGTGAAATGAGACTAAAGAGCAACGTATCCGCTTCCAAGGTACGACTCCACTCTTATACTGTTTTCAAATAGTTTACATTGATGATTATTTTAAAAAATCTGTCATATTCTAAAATGGATAAAAATAGATATGATTCAAAGCTTATTTTTCTTCAGCCCTCTCGTCAAAATATCAAAAACGTTTACAAAACTAGAGTGGCGCTAAAATACTTCGTCGATTCGCAAAAGGTGAATATGATTTACTTAGAAAGTTCATTCTAGAATAAAATCGGAGCTTCGATACTGTGTAGATATTCGAGAGAATGAAATAGCCATGATTGCTCGCCGTGGCAGGATTGAAATTTTTATCGTTTCCTGCACACCCCGTTCCACCGGGCGCCAATTAACAGAGCAAACTTCGAAATAAAATCTCGCATGAGTAGCAATATTTGACAAAGTGCATTGGTTTCTTTTTCCATTTGTTTTTCCTCGTAGCCATGGGAGTATAACAGTGATCCCGGCAAAGATAGCGGAACTATCCCCGGGCGAGGAGAAGCGTGAAATTAGAGAAACTTCCCGACACACTAATTTGACTTTCATTTGTTTTAGCTCTCAGCAAACTCCTTCCCCTCCATCCTTCTCAGATTTCAATTCTTCCGCTCCAAAGAATGACAACTCTCATATCTGAAGTAATATCAAAGTCTCCAAACGACTTCATGAATTCTTTTCCAACCACTTTGTCAGAAATTTTAATATTTGCCCTCGGAGAGTCCTGAAAAAATTACATCCTCATCAATCTATTCCAGGACTTTAACTTCTTCTTGAAGTACTAATTAAATTATTGTTGAATTACTTACTCAAAATCTGAAAATGGCTACACCGTGAGGAATGAAATCGTAGAAAGGCGGAAGGTAAACATTTGAAATTGAAGTATACTGGGATTTTCGTCGAATTCTAATGCTTATTTGTAACGTTTCCGTAAGTTCTGCCACTTTCTCAAATTTTATGAACAAATGCTCTTAATGTGTGTATGGCCGTAGACTTATGTGTATATACTCGTAGATAAGGCCTTAAAACCTTTCAACAAGGAAAGGGACGCATGTATATTACGATAAGCAATCACGGGCCGCAGATAAAGAAATTTGGACGAATTAGGGTTTGTTTTATAAATTTCAAAAATATTTAATGAATCCTAAATTGCGAAATATTTTGTAGAATTTAAAATTCTAAGCCAGATATATTATACTGTAAGAAGAGCAAATCGGAAATATATCCATTTGCCATCTTATATTTCCAACCAGTAAAAGATTCCAATGTTGATAAAGTAGCAGGGATATTACGATGGATTATTTATGGAATTGGAATTTGGTTTGATTGGTTGTATTCAGTTTAATGTAGAGCATTATTTTTGGTAGATATTTTCTTGTAATTTGAAATAAGATAGGAGCTAGAGTTATGCTATCTCTAAATTAAGATGATTTTGAATGATGATAAACGTAATAAAAGCTAAATTAATTAAATATAATAAAGGAAAGGTAGTTAATTTAATGATCATGTTAGATGGATGGAAAACTTGAACAGGTGAAATCATTCCCTAACTTGTGTAATGTTCTCACCTTGAATGGGAAGTGTACAGATGAGGTTAGGAAGCTTGGCTAAGGAAGCTTTCATGAAGCGAAGGAAACTGATTACTAGATGTCTCCATAAGGAATCTAGAAATTACTGGTAAAATCCTTGGTGTAGGTGCGAAACATGTACCTTTAGAAATAAGTGCATTAAAACGTTGGAGGCATTCGAATTATGAATATGGCATAGAATGGAAAAAGGAAGTTTGGTGGATAAAAAACAGACACAGAGGTACTAGAAATAGTCGGGTAGGAAAGGGATTAAATGGAAGTAATTAAGCATCGACGGAGGAAACGTGTGGGTCAAATATTGGGGAAACAGGGGCTGCTGAAAAATGTAATTGAGGGTAGAGTGAAAGGAGAAAGACAGAGGGGAAGAAATGTCAAAATGTGTTAGAAGACATAAAGGATGGGGTAAGTTGGCGAGAAACGAAAGAAAGTACATTAAATAGGCAATAATATTCCACGTGAGTCTACCGAAAGGTAAAAAACATATTGTACAGTAAAATTTTTGATCCAGAAAATTCCAGCCACTTTGAGAGTAGTATGAGAGGAAAAAGGCTAAACACTAATTAAAATAAAATTGTCTGAATAAGCTTCCAATCTAGCATTTTTCAAATCGCCCGCCGAGCACATTTTGTAGATTAAATATTGTAAAGTCGAATACTATTAATTTGTTTGAGTTAAGTAGATGTAATTGGACGTTTATATGTTGAGTTTTATATAATATTTTTTTTGAGAGAATTAAAAAAATTAAACAGTTCCAATCCACATTTGATGTAATTTAAACCGCAAAGTAAACCATAGAAAGGGATGAGCGGACTTTGATTTTACAAATCCATCCAGCAAAATCACAATAAACCTATTTTATAAAATCTGAAAATTACTCCCCCAGTATTAAAATGGATAATTATCGCAAGAAAATTCCATTAACAGAAAAATGAGGAAAAACTGATCGATTTTAACAACGCTTCTGCAATATTCTGATCATAATTCTGCTCAAACAGTGTATGCGTCACTAATGGAGCAATTCAATCAAATTAAAGTTTTGAGCAATCAGCAACATTGTGGAAAAATAACGGAACATTATACAGCCATCGAAATGAGTTTTGACGATTTTGAAAAAAATAAAATCGGAGAATTTATCGATATTTACCCAAAAGAGCGCTAAAATGTAAAATTACATATAACCAAACAATAAAATATTCATGAGGACTTCTGAACAAAATGTGAATGAGACTGAATGTTTTTAACAACATCGACAAATGGTTACATGCAGTAGATATTTTTTTTATTTTGTTAGGAAATGGAAAACTTTACCTGAAAGCGAAGAAACTGTGAGGAATTTCGGAATGAACAGGGCGTTTTAATCTTCCTTAAAGTTACTATGTTACGTCTGCGATATAAATCTTTGTTTCTTAAAAGCTATCCTAGCTGGACACGAAATATATAAACCAGCTACAAGAAAAAAAATATGATTTCGGCATCTTACATAACTAATCGCGAAGTTCATGGTGTAAATTATTGATACTCAAACACTTTATAGCTACCGATACTAAATTAGGCTGAGAACACCCCTCGAAATAACACCCAACTCGCTGTAGTTTTAAGAGTTAGCCTACATCCTGTTTTTGCAAATTTTCTTGAATATACTATTATGTTATATTCCTATTCCCACTCTATTAGATTTCTTTATCCTCTTCTTATACCGGAAAATTTACTGAAGATAGTTAGTAGTATTATGTGATAGTATATCAGTATAGACGAATCAACAGTAAAATATTATATTGGATTTTTTTTCTGTCTTCGATGTGGTTTCAGAAATCGCGTTAACTGAGAGCCCTCCGCCTCCACATATATCAGCTTACGAAGGGAAAAAGTATTTCAGAATACATCGATAAGAAGTCATGTAGCAAATTTAAGATCGAGAAAACATGTTTTATACTGAATCATTTTTTAGAAAACAAATAATATATAATTTAAAAAGTTTCGTCAGGAAAATTTTAATCAAAATTTCATTACAAGTTCATCCATAGGAAACATATTTTAGGTATGCTGCTTTTCCTGGTTGGTACTATATTTTTTATGTGGGGGGGCCTTGGTGACTTCCCATCCATGTTGGATTCTAAGCCTATTCTCTTTACCCATCTTCTCTTTACTTGACTTAGACTTATACGGGTAATATACCAAATCCGAATATATAAAAATCAACCCGATAATTTCCAATTTCACTTCCTCACTATTGAAATACTACTGCAAATATTTAGACTTATTCGAATCTCGATAGTTTTCAGGCGGTACCGATTGTTATACGATACGTTCTCCGTCTACTTGGCATTGCTTCACGGCCTAATTTCCTTCACCGAGTAACAGCGCCATCTGCCGAAAGGCTTTCATATCGATTTCGCCAAAGGCGAGAAAACATGTCCCGTTCGCATATATGAATTCATTTGTTTCAGTAGGTCTTGAGAGTTTCATAAACACGCGATCCGATATTTTTTGACCGGCATTATAAGCAGCTGACCGCATTAGGCGAAATTTGCCATTCCTCATAGGTACGATTCAGGTGAGCAGAAATAAAAAAGGTATCGCGAATGCAGATATAATTTGCAAGTTCACAACACAGCGCTCTACATAATTTTTAAATCACTTATCCAAAAGCATTGAATTAATATCGGAGGTTAGGAGATCAGTATCGCATGTACGAATCGTTTCCCTTACCGATAGAGTCATTTAACCAGTGAGAAATGAACAAGTTAGCATTTTCGGATAAACAATGCTCAGTCATAAATTGAACTCTCGATGCCTGATTATAGATATAGACACTGCTTTTAAATCATCAATACGAAATTTATTGCAGCAAAAAACCAGCTTTTTTTCTATATCTATATCCAATTTTGCGGGTTTCAATTAGTAGCTCAATTTGTTTAGGTTATTATATATTACTGTTTTTCTTTGTATTCCATTCATTTAAATAACATTTACATTGAATTCGATATAAAGTGTCTAAACGAGTCATACGACTAATCATCACGAGTCCTACGTCAGCACGATCCAAAAAGCTGCTTCCAGGGACTCAATGTTTTTATGAATCTTTGATATCGATGATAGAGGGCCATTAATTGTGGAGAAAGAAATTACAATAATAAGTACGTAGTAATGCTTCACAATTAACTTTTCATTAGTAACCTACTCATGCTAAAATATCCTGATCTTTATCTTCAATTCTAATTGCTTTTATAGCATGTTTTTCGCATCCTTTACTATCACATATTGTGTAGGGTATGCACATTTAGATAAGAATAAATCGGAAAAACCGATATCAATGCAGTTAATTTACTGTAAGTTCCTGACTCTGATTTTACTATTAGAATCTTCCATGTTGTTTTTATATTAAACTTCCTGTCAGAGTTTTCTAAAATAATTTTGTACACAATAAAAAACTTTCTCAGGGGTCTTAGCCTTTTCGGGAAAGTTAACCACATTAACGTTTTCAGAATTTACTCACATTTCTACGCCAACAATCAAAGCAAGGGAGTTATGAAATGAAAAAAAAAAAAATTTTCCGCTGGGACAAAATGTTTTGAAAGTCAAAAATGCTTACCTTAATTTCTTTTGATGGCACATCCACATTCCAGAAAAGAAAGACAATCGAAAAATGTGAATATAATTCGCACGAGCATATCAGACAGGATTGAGTCAAAATATTGATCTTGAGTGCTCTCTAAGGCCTCTGTGTTGTTGAAAATTCCAACCCTCTACTGAAAAAAGCCATCCGTGAATATGACGTGCGTTGAAAAACTAATCAGGACATAGAGAAAGAATCCAGAAGATCAAATTCTAAACTCACAAACAAATGAGAACTAAAGCGGAGATGCACAGCAAAGTTTTGTAACAATAGGGAAAGTAAAATTCATCACAATCTGAAGAAAATCTTATCAAGCATAGAACGTACAAAGAGAATAATATCAAACAGGAATGGGTATCAAGAGAGTTAGCCCGTTAATCAGTTAGAAATTAAATTGATTTTGGCTGACAAGCATCATCCTTTCCTATGTACGGAAAAATCCGTAAACCCATTATTATTGAGGCGTTTAATAATTTTTTTTTGTAAAAAAGGTTCAAAGGTCGATAACAGAATTGAAAAATGTTACATAAGAGCAATAAGGCCACACTAATGTAGGTGTATCCTAGGGCCACGCAGTTTCAGTGACATCGTAGGAAAGAAGAAAAATTCTACAATTTAATCTAATGGTGTGTGCGTGGTACTAGTTCCAAATGTCTGCTACCTCTGTTCATATTCTTCAATAAATAACCCATTTCTATTGTGGTAATCCTTCCGTTTTCTTATTACATGTAGAGAATGCAAGTTAAAATTTTCAGCTGCAACAAAAATACTCATGAATCTTAAAATACTCCATTATCTCATATCACTTTTCGAAGCAGTAGCGATGCTACATTAACGTGGACCTTTCATATCCAACTAAATTCAACGTCTGGATTAAAATATTGGGGCCCCGCAACCTATATTTGCCCAGTACCCCGAAATTTCTGTGGAGCCCTGCACGAGAAATGAGATTTTTCTTAGAGTACCGTTTGAATGGCGAAGTGTTTAGCATGCTAGAACTCTAATTCAAAGGTCAATGGTTAGAGCCAGGTCCCATTTCCGAATCGTACATTTTCGATCGGGAAATGGATGTATATGTTCGTCAAAAATAATAGGTAAAAAATGAATCTAACTAGGATGATCTTCCTGTTTTCATTAAAAAAGTAATTATAATTATTCTACGTCCTCTTGTTTCCCGAGAAACTGCAATCACGCTAAGGATGATTTTAATAAAGATGAAAAAGCGTCGTGCTGAGATTACATGCATTGCTTAAATATAACCGAAGTTGTGATTCATCAGAGGGGCAAAACATTTCATTGAGATGCTTAGTAAGAATAATAATGGTAGTGCATATAGCTTAAGGATAATCATACCTTAGATGCATAATTGCAATTAATAACTCCAAATCTTTATACGAGTACTGAGATTGACGACAAAGGTGGTATGCTTTTCTCAACATGACGTAACTACAATATACACCCTCGCATAGAATGCACCCGCACGCAACAAGGCAATTGATATTTTGCTATTAATCTATCACAGTAATATTTATGAGAAATGTGTATCTTCATAGAAGATGCACCCTAATTTGTATCTGAATTTTTATGAAAAAATGCATCTTATGCATGCATATGTATGGTAAACATTTTTATATACTTCGGGGAAACAGTAAAATTTTCAGATACGTAACAATCCTCAAGGATAAATTTACAGGTAGGTTAGGTCAAGGTTAGTTCACGATATTTACTTTCATCGCTTTCCAACACTCATGTTTAGAACGCATTGACCAAGGGAGAAAACCCTGTTTTAGTTTTTTCCATAATTCTGCGGTTGAAGGCGAAGCAATCTATGCCGATGTTGATCTAAGAGGAAGATATGAGCATCCAGTGATTGAATTCCTAACGCACACGTCCATATTTACAAATACGATCAAGTATGTCCATGAAGACCGTTTGCGTAGTTTCTAACTCACTTAGCAAAACATGCAACTGCTAAAGGCTGCCGAGGTCAGGGTGTAGATCGTATGTACCATAACGAAAGGCAAATACTTAGAAACTAAGTGGCGTTATTGCGCAGCTCAAACCCGTGAAGTACTTGTATTATCGACCGCAGCCAAACGTCCATCTTGCAAAGACAAATAGAGCACAAAATAGTTTTTTTACCGAAGGATTTCGGTTCAGATAAAGTGAGAAGTGAAGTCGACCATTGCTTTCTTATACACTTCATAAAAGGTTATATTTAGGTATGATTCTACGCTCAAATATGTGGGATCATTGTTAATCGATACTGAAGCAGGGGAACATTTTAAGTGAGGTCCTACGATAACCTTCTTAAAAACATATATTCAAAAAATGGGGTCCGATTTCCTGGCGATTATTTTTCAAATAATAATGCTTTTGAATTGCCGAAAAGCATCATTTTACAAGCGGTCCGACTGAAGGTTATAATATCAATGGATAGCAAAATTGAAGTCCGAGGAAAACTTAAAGTACATCAAGTGCGGAATTCAAGAGAAAAGGAGTAAATAAACGGAAATGGGAAAAAATGGAAAAAAACAGTCAAGAAGGAAGAATATTGAAAGAAGAAGCAGAAACGAAAGAGAGAAAGAATAAAGACTCCGAAAGTGGCACCGAATTAGGGAGAGGCGGGCAGGAAAATGGAGAGAGAGGAAAGAAAATAAGAAAAACGAGGGAATGACAGAGAATGCGAAGGGAAAGTGGTGGAGAGAGAAAGAGACGCGAGAAAAAAGGTTGAGCGCAAAATAGCGGCACCATGAACAGGGAAGAGGCACGACACACGCCCCACTCTCCCTGTAATGAAAGAAACAGTCTGTAAATTCGAATGAAAATTTTTAATCATAATCATATCTCGTTACGGAGCAAACATCGCTATAAAGACTCCTTTTCCGAGTATTTCTTTGGGCCGAGTTAAAGTAACAGCAGAGTCTCGCCCCCTCCCTGCTACCTTTCAGCCCCACGCCCCCATACTCCGCCTCCGCCTGCATTATACGCAGAGCATAATTCCAAAGCGACAAGGACTTTTTCCCCGTGTTAGCTGCGATGGTTTCTTTTTTAAAATGCGGGGCTTTTTGTGTTCGCCCAGATGACTCCGCCAAAGGAAAAAAGCGAACGTGGATTTATTATTTTTTCACTCACGCGCTCCGCACGGCGGTGAATGGATTTCATGCGACGTAGAGAAAGGGCTCCTTTATCCCCGCTGTCTCCGTTTATTTCTCGATGCATCTTTCAACGTCGTCAAGAATTTTCGAGAGAGCGCGCGGTTTAAGTTCGCACAGGGAGGCGAAAGGCTGCAAAGCGGTCGAGTAATGAAACGTAAATGTGTTTTATTCTCCTGGTATGAATCAGATTTAGCCACGGAAAGAGAGTGAGTCTTCCTTAGCTCTTCGAGGGAGAGCAACAGTCTTGCAAATCAAGGAAAATTTCTCGGTAATTACATGCTTACCAGAAGATAAGATATACAATCCGCTTATCAACAGAGCGTTATTCTTAGTTAAGCGCGTTTTCGGATAAGTTGCGGTCTGAACCTGAAAGAACGTTCAATACTGGAAACAAACATTTGTCTTCTATTAGAATTTCATCCATCCCGTCACCACTCCTGCCACTAATTATAAATGTTGTTTTCGCAATTTAAGTATATACTTTCATTTATACTTAAACGATTAACAAAAACAAAAATAAGGAGAGAAATGGAAATTTAAAAAGACAACCCGTGAGGCAGCTGCCCCAGAGCTCACTCAGTAAGCAGATGAAGGAAACCATCAAACTTTAGAAAAATCGCTACTGCAGAAAAACCTAACATGATTCGTAAAAGAGTTATGTAGCGATGCGGATTTACGGATGCAGATGCGAGTTTACTCCCCCCTAAGAGCGTAATTGAGTTAGAAATGACAAAAATAGAAAGCAGCTTTTAAATTCTTAGTGAGCAGGTTTGCTAAAACATAGGAAATATTCCCCAAAAATGGGAGTTTCACCCATTTCGGTTTTAAATCATCGGATGGGGAGAGGGAGGGGAAGATGGAGGTGGAAGCAATTTTCCTCAATTTCTTTTTGACCTGCTCCCTAAGAATTTAAATGCTGCTTTTTTTACCCCCTCTAATCTTCAGCGTTCTTTATCCCATACCAAAGAAAAGATGGACCCATCCTCTCTATCGGGGGTCCACAAACTCAAATGGGATGAATGCACGGCTACCTATTGTGGCCAGAGCGGTCGCCCTGTCAAAACAAGAGTGCAAGAACACCTACGGTGCTATCGCCAAATGAAAATTGAGTCATCAGCCTTTGCAGTCCATTTGAAAGAAACCTGCCATAGAAGTTCCTTTTCCGTGAATCTCCTACACAGGCAGCCCAAAGGGAAGAAGTTAAATGCTCTGGAGACTATAGAAATAACTTGTGCGGAAAATCCCACCAATGATGTTACCTTCCTCAACCCTTCCCCGCTCCTAGAGCATCTACTATCAACCAATTGATGAAGAAATCACCACTGAAAAAAATCAACTGCCAGATAGACATGCTGAACGACCTTCTCCAGCTAGCTAATGATCACTCAACAAAGTTCGTCACCACCACACCTGACTACCCTCCCTTACCATCTATAATCAGCGACCTGATTACCAGACGCAACAGGATCAAAAGGCAGTACCAAACCTACCACTGGGCAGAATACCGCTTACTGCTAAACAACTAAAACAAAAGAATCAAAAAGTAAATTACCTTATTTAAAAATAACATATGGAATTCCTACCTTTCGACAGTTTCCCTGGAGGACTAAACACTATGGACATGTTGCAAACGCCTGACTAAAAAGAACCCCAAATCAATACCTTTAGCAAATGATGGGATACTAATACGCAACTCTCAAGAAAAAGCAGAATTGTTTGCTACCTACCTCAACAATATTATGACAGACAACTCAAAGGATTATTACCAAAACTTGGCAGTTGAATTAACAATCAACATCCTCAAAAACATTGCTCCAAGCAATCCAGTTCTCACAAACTGCAGTGAGGTATCAGCAATTATCGAGCGCCTGAAACCCAACAAGGCCCCTGGACACGATCAGTTTAGCAACAAAATCCTAAAAATAGTGGTTAAAATACCATGCTTCCTGTATTTGATAACCTATATCTTTAATGCCTGCTTAAAAATCAACTACTTCCCAGATACATGTAAAATTGGTCATGTAGTGGTACTTCCTAAACCCAATAAGGATCCAACATCAACTGCAAACTACCGACCAATAACGCTACTCTCTTCACTCTCCAAAGTGTATGAAAATATCATTCTAAACCGCCTACTATTTCATGCCAAGGATAATCAAATCATCATCTCCGAGCAAATGGGCTTCCAAAAACAACTTGCAACTACACACCAAATTCTGCTGCTAATAGAAACAATCACTAAAGGCTTCCTGGACAGAAAGAAAATTACCGAGGTCTTATTCTTCGATATAGAACAGGTCTTTGATCGTGTATGGCAGAAAGGAATCGTCTACAAACTTAAAGTAAACAATTTTCCAACTTACCTTGCAAAAATAGTGCAAGCCTTTCTCTCACAACGAAAAATCAGAGTACGAGTAGATGGCGCCCTTTCCTGCACCAGAACAATCACAGCCGGAGTACCACAAGATAGCATTCTAAGCTCCATTTTTATTTAATTTGTACATTAACGACGTCCCAAAGGAAGAAAACATTAATTTATACTTATATGCAGATGAACTTTCCGTATCATGCAGCAAATATAGAGCTAACAATGCCATCTATGAATTGAACGCATACTTGGCAAAACTCGAGGAATGGCTACAAACCTGGCACCTGAAGATCAACCTCACCAAAAGTGCACATATGGAATTCCTTCTATATCCCAGGAAAAAGGCGACCATTACACCAACAATCTGCCAACAGGCAAATCCACCAGTAAAAGAGCAAAAGTTCCTGGGTGTCATCAACATGGAAAATCTAACCTGGACTAAACATATAAATAGTAGCATCCAGAAAGCAGCCGCTGCCAGATACTGCTCCCTCTCCTCAACCGAAAAAGAAAATTAACAGCAAACACCAAACTCAGGTTAATAAAGTCATATATCCTACCAATTCTGACATACGCGGCCGTAATATGTTGCAACACCACTAACAAAAACTTAAACAAACTCACCATCTTCTACAGTAAATGTATACGACTAGCTGTGTGTAGCAACAAATTAGTTCCACTTAAAGAAATATTACGCCATCACCGGACTCCAAAATTCTCAGAATATTTACTGGCCATATGTAAAAAATTCTCTAGGAAATTGCAAACCATCAACAATCCCTTAATACAACATATATGGGACTATACAACAATTGTGCGTAGAAGAATGAAAAGGATCAAGGAACCCAAACGTATACTTACTCTGCTGGAGTCACACACCAAGAGGAAATGGGGAATGAAAAAAAAAGCTGTAAATAATTAGTTTTAGTTATACCTTCATCATCTAGTTTAGTTTAGTTTAGGTTAGGTTAGGTTAGATTACTTCAAATATAAGAGCCTCCACTACTTCCTAAAATAATAAAAAAAACTGCATTAGCCTTATTCGGGGGTTATAACTGCCTTAGAGGGTTTCCACCCCTCATAATGACTTCATTGAAGCCGATGAGCAACAAAACAAAAGTGTCAGACCGACCACCGATATGTCACCTGATGATGGCTTGTAGCCGAAACCGGACGCATTAAATGTTTTGTGGATATTACTAAGTTTGTTTTTGTCATTTCTAATGTATTTCTACGAAGTACGGCCAAAGAATCTAGAATTTATTTGTAAATGAGTTTTTAATAGAATCGAGCTTATAGGAAGTGAATTCAAATTGTTTTTCAGTTAAGCCCGCTAGTGTGACTGGTGACTCTCAAGAAATGTCTATGTCTATGTCTATGTGTATACCCTGCTAGCCACCTTTCGGCGTGTGGCAGGGGGTGCATGCACCAAGACTCTATTTACCTAGTCGATTACTTTCGCGTATCGTTCGCGGAAAAAACGAATTCTTGAATCGGTTCGTTTTCGCATCTATTTCTCTTATTTTCCTCGCTGTATCGGAGCGGCCTATATAGCAGGGAGGGCGCATTATGTCCGCGACGTCTTCCGAGAACGTGGTTTCTCTGAACTTATTTAATAAATTTATCCTTAGTGTTAATCTTCTTTTTTCTAATGATTCCCATCCCGCGTTCTTGAGCATCTCAGTAACGCTTACTGATTTATCATAGCAATTCTTCACGAAACGTATCGCTTTTCGTTGCACCTTTTCTATTTCTCGAATACAGCACTTGTCGGCTGGGTCCCATATACTACATGCATACTCAAGGTGAGGCCTGACTAACGCGAAGTAACAACGCTCGCGGACTTTTTCTTCGCTTCTTCCGACTATTCTCTTAACAAAACCGAGTTTCTTAAAAGCCTTTCCACATATGTTATGGATGTGGGCACTCCATGATAAGTTATTAGTAAGGGTCACTCCTAGATATTTCACCGATTCTTCCGTTATTAAGTTTTTCCCTTGGAGGCTATACGAGTAATCTTTAGTTATCGATTTTCTTTCAAAGAAGTTAATTACTGAACATTTATCTACATTTAGCTCCAATTGCCAATCATCGCACCATTTTGCAATTTTATTTAAGTCATTCGAAAGGATCAATCTATCCTCTTCTCTCTCAATCTCTCTGTAAATTACCGTATCGTCCGCAAATATCCTAACTTTACTATCGATTATTTTGCTAAGATCGTTGATATATATTAAAAACAGTATCGGCCCGATTACGCTTCCCTGCGGGACGCCTGAGGTTACCTTAACTAGGTTGGAGCTAATTCCATCAAGTACTACGCGTTGCTCTCTGTCGGAGAGGAAGTCTTTTATCCACTCTATTACTTCTGCATTGATGCCCGCAAGTTTTAATTTGTACAATAATTTTTGATGGGGGACCTTGTCGAATGCTTTCCGAAAATCTAAAAATATCGCATCGACTTGCTTTTTATTTTCCGCAGATTTCAGGACATCGTGGACTAATAATGCCAGCTGAGTCTCGCATGATCGAGTCTTACGAAAACCATGTTGGTGCCTAGCTATAAAATTGGACGTTTCGAGAAAACTCATTAGGGAACTAGCAATTATATGTTCCATTATTTTACCGCTCAGTGATGTTAAGGAGATAGGCCTGTAATTCGCTGGATCCTCCTTTAAGCCGCTTTTAAATATAGGAGTGACATTTGCGATTTTCCTGTCTTTCGGGACCTTACCTTCGCTCATAGATTTATCGAATATAACTTTAAGAAAAGGTGCCGCGCTCTCTGCTACTTCCTTGAATACTCGAGCTAAATAAATGAAAATATAAATTTGATTTCATCTTTGCTACATTTAAAGCAGAAGTTTGCCTGTCTCCAAAATATATTTACATCTATTCCCATCGGGGAACCCATCTCAGAGACAAATCTTGGCTACGCGCCTGTTTAATAGCCAACCTATCATCTCCAGGGGTAGAAGAATACTAAGTATTAAAAAAGAAGAAGAATTTTTATTACACTGCTTAGCATAGTATGCCTTTACTCCTGAAAATTTTAATAATATCTCAGCTACTAAAATACGTAGCAGGTCATTTTTAGAATGGCATTTTTTCCAGAGATCGACCGTTTGCTAAATGTGGTCACCACTTGAACTCTATTGCAGTCGTTTGGCGACTTAAGTACATCCAAGAACTTCCCACACATTTCTCATTAACCTTTATTGCTCCATAAGTGAGTAAACAGAGTTTAGGTAAGCTAATCAATGCTTTGGAGTAGCAAATTAAATTTATGGAACTATGCTTGAGGTCTTGTGTTTGAACACTACATGAAAATTAGAAGCCTGTGCTTGGCTTAGAGTTTAGCAGAAGTAAAGAATATAAGATTAGGTATAGGCTGTGAATATTTATTTATGAGATTATCTTCTCCATCAACATCATTTTTCGTTATTAGAAATCGGTAATCCGGAGCTTCCCCGTTATTCTTCCAAACGGTAGTTCCATCTGCCGATATACGGCTTACGGAGTGTTATTGAACCTCTAAAACCATTTCCATTGTAATGTTTTTACGTATTAATCTAACTCAAGGATCATGCTGTTATAAATTAACATGCTAAAATATTTAGATAACAATTTCAAACTTTGGAAGATCGTCATCCATGTGAGTTCGCTTCAACTGATTATTCTAACAATATTCAACCTATGCTAATGCAATATCATTCCATTTTCAGCTTCCATAAAGAAACTCCAGGAACCGTTTTGAACTTAATTCACCTTGGCATAAAGATCGTAAATTGCATCAAATTTACACCCCTGCGTAACTTCTTTTGTAGATTTCACGCACTCTACCTTTTTTCCGGAACCCGTGCTGTTTTTACTGCCGCTCGTGGAAATCGGCATTAATGGCAGATAACGCTAATGGAATAAATTTCATTTCTCATTATCGAAAGCGGCGTGAACAATGGCAGACGCAGTGACCCAAATATCCACAAATAAACGGAATCGTAAGCACAATAATTTTCGTCCTCCGCAAAATTGGAAACACACCCGGAAATAAAGTAGGGAGTGGGAGCAAAATTAGGAGCGAGGAAGGGGAAGAATTCAAAGAGGGGTTGGATGAAGAGTGGGATAAGAGGGACTGTAAAGAAGAGGAAAGAATCCTGTGAAAAGAGAGGGTAAAAGTTAGGAGGAGCGCATTGATTCCAACATTATTTCTATCCCTTAGTTTGCCGAGAATGAATGCTGCAGATCCTCACAATTACACATTTTTCCGAAAATATCAGCTCAAACAGAAACGTATTATTTTTAAGCTATTATTTTTTTATAAGCTATTATTTTTTATTATTCTTTACAACTATTAGCGTTATGTTCGGTAAAGATTCATGCTATTTGAAATGCAATAATTCGCAAATAAAGATTTAAATTTAAATATATCAACATATTTCGTGGAATGGGGACAGAATACTAATACTCCATCAAAATTGTCATTATTTATTACAATGTCTTAAATTTACGCCGTATGATTAATTTCCACCACATATTGGACGGGGATGTTTAATTCTTTTTTAACTTGATATTTCATTAATGCGCAAATCATTTAAGTTCCGTACGAGTGAAGTAACTATCATGGAACTAACAGGTCTTTTACTAATTTCTGAATGATCGCATTTCTAAATTACCTCCTACCACGAATTGCTAAGCATGGAATATTTACAGTTGCTTTTGAGGAATATGGACAAAGAATATAAACGATTTCAATTACGCTGAATACGATTTATTTTAACACACATTTTATAAACTAAGATTTTGCAGATCCAGCCGCACCCTCAATGAAGATGCGGGTGTCAATAGGAAATTGAAAACTGGATAAAGGACTTCTCTCCGAAAGGGAACTAAGAGATTGTGCTGGACTGTAATGAATCCAGCATGGTTCTAGGGATCTCTGAGTAACCGCAGAGTGATTGGAGATCCCGCAGGGTAACACAATAGGACCTTTGGTAGTTTTAGCACAAGAAGTATGTAATGTTATAAGGAATAAAACATGATATTATAATTCACGTAAATTCGTCCTTACATATTACTTTCATATCATATGGAAAATTTCTCAGGACGAGGAGGGACGAGAGGAAAAGGATAACAACACAGTATGTTCAGCAATCACAGCTGCAGAAACGCACGTTTTAATTTGATATCTAACAATAATTTGCATTCATACGGAAAACGGAGGACCGGAAGTCGATGCAGGCTTAAACTAAGCTCGTTAGGCAGCTGTACTAATTAAAAGAGCAGTATATCATCAAGTATATTTCGATTATCGCTCTATTTTTTGGGCTTTGACTGGCAAATATCCCTATGCTTAGTGATTATATACCTTTGGTGCAGTAAGCTGAAGGAATAAGGATGGTTTTTGATTGAAATATGTACATATCAATTTTTCAAATATTCTACCTAATCCTTAATACAGAGTAATTAGACGCTGAGGCTATAAGCAGGATTACTCAAAACTTATTTAAAAACAATTCATTAATGATTATTTCTTAGACAGTAAAAACAAATTTGAGTTCATATTTTAGTTACGGTATTATTCTATTACGTGGTATTGCTTGTCTAAAGTTATGGGTCTGAAATTTTGAATGACCAAAATATTATCGGCATGGGATGAATTCTATTAAACCTAAGACCTAGATAAACTGAAAGCATTACGATCAGAATTAATACGAGTATATCATAATTTATGATAATCGCCACGGATAAACTACTATAGATTATTATAAATCAAATACTATCAATATATGCTAAATTTTGAGTATACAACAACAACAACAACACCTTGTTGCCAATCTTGAGGGTGGAATATCCTACATCCTACTGACGCCAATGACAAAAAGTGAGGAATAATTACAAGGAAATGAGTGAATTAATTTAATACTGAGGAATCACTGTGGTGTAGCAGGCTTTCACATCTTTTAACACTTCTCTGCAGTGATGAATGATGATGAATTGAGAATGAATATCTATTAGGGCTCCCGGATAGCCAAGTGGGTAACGCGTTCGACTTCGGTGAAAGCGGTCCCAGGTTCGATTCCCGGTGGGAGACCATGTGCGAAATGAACCAAGCAGTCAAAGCATCTTTACCAATGCTACTACTACTAATAACTATTAATACAGCAACTTCTCAGTCATCTTTATAATTGAAATCTATTTTCACTTGTTAAACCACCTTCCCCAACAAGAATTTGTAATCAAGAACTTATATTGAAGTTTAAAATACTGTAAATTCAGTTTGATACTATATTTATTTATTTATATATTTGAAACAATTTTATAGGTAAATCACGTTGATTTAATTATTTCAGAGATACGCCTCCCTCATAGTTTTCTCACTTCCATGAATTAAAGTTTTAGAGCATAAATGAGCATAAATCCTTCCTTAAGTATTGTGAGCTAATCTAAAAAATATTATGTGAAATCCACCAAGTATTGATGAATAACATGAATTTCATTTAAACCCATGAGTCTTTTGTGTGTTAGAAAAAATCTATACATTTTTAATCAAATTTTTCATTTCTAAATTCCTGGATGCCACTACAAACATCGATTTACTGGACACTTACAATAATTAAGATTAAAAAGTGAATACGAGTGAACATAATCATTCTCCCGCCAATATGTGTGCTAATTCAGGACTTGAAATTGGGATCTGGGGATAGAAGTAATAGTACGTTAACAACACACAGAGCATCAACGTTGGATGAGAATAATTTTACGCTTATTTCGTAAGTCCATAATTATTTGTTTTAAGATATTTTCCTTGCTTTGATTCCCAGATCTAATCCGTGCTTATTATATTTAACCTTTGAGCTAACAAAGAGCTTCTGATTTAATAAACATAAAGCTGTGCATGGTGAAGTTATTCCATTAATAATTACGACATCATTTATAGTAGCATCGTAAATAAATACTTTAGTAATTAGATGAAAAAGAGGAATGGGAAAGATAATTTGGAGAAGCTAGACTAGTGGTAAGTAATTAGAATATATAAGGAAAAGGAACACGGCTGTGATAAGACATTAGATTTCAAGAAAATTCGAGAAAAGCTTCAAAAAGCCGTTGTTTGCGAGCAGACTAACCGCTGAGAAACACCAACCATCAAAGGTTTGGGTTCTCCGTGGCCATATTAAACATTTTCTGCTAAATACTTTTTTACTGATTTCCGAAGAAAAACTTGTTTACTAACCGTACATATACCTAGGTACTTTCTATAGTGGAACATGCTCAACTATTTAATAAGAAACATATCATATGTGTGATATAATAATTCTTGCTATGGAACGAGATTGGATGTAACACACGGTATGCCATTCGAGTTGCAGGAACTCCAGGCCAATTATAGTGCAAGAGAATAATTATTGTAATGCAAAGAAAGAGAAGGGGATATGAAGAAAGGGAGGAGCGAGGACAAAATATTCAGCCGAAAATATTTGGGAAGGGATGGTTGGTTGGATGAGGGTGTTTAAGGGATCGGGAGGGAGAAAGGGTGAGGATGCTCCCTTCCGACCCTCTGCTGTTTCCTTCCCTTCAGCCATGAATCACGATATCGCACACTACAACACTCTTTCCCGAACGCCGCGCTAACTCTCCCGCGACACGCGAAACAACACTCTTCCCTCCTCTCATTCTTCCCCTCAGTTTCCTACTGCTCCCTCTATTTATTCCTCCATTCTCTCTATAGCCCCTGTCCTATTCCTTGGTTATTTACGTTCACCGAATTCTTCGGCATCGGAATTTTCCCGAATGTCCCACTCCCCCGGTATCAGCCGCGTCTCAGCCCTCTAAACCCCGCCCCCTCCCAACGGCTCATCGTCGCTGCCATCTCAGTGGTGCCCGAACGCGGAGGCAATTTCGGTCGACTCACGTACGTCGACTCGGGTCTTTTTACGGCCCCGGCGGATGCCGTGAAAACGGCCGAGATATGGAGATGGCAGAAAAAGGCGAATAACTGAAAATCGCGGCTTTTGGTGAAGGTAGCGCTTTTTTCCGAAGTGAATAATTTTGCTATCTCACGTACAACACGTCTCGGGTGGCGATGCCGGAAAAGGAAAGAAAAAGGGGCATTTACCCAGGTGTTCTTACGTCGTACGGGGTCATTTCCTCCCCGTCCGCGTACTCTAATTAAATCCCCCGAACCCTTTCAATTATCGCTACCCTATTTCGTCTCCGATAATCGATTTTCTTTCCTCTCGCAAAGGAAAGTAATTTCAAGAATATACTAAGGTGGCCGCTTATTTTGCAATCTCCGCGATCTGCCGATACGTGACATATGCGCGCAAAACCGATTCAATTCCATTCATCCTCAATTCCATTCGGGCTCGAAGGCACCCTACATTTTTGTTTTGGGAAAACTCTTCTCATTCCTTTGAAAAATGCAGCGCTCTTTATTTTACTGGCGGAAGAATTCTCGTCTAAGGTTCGATAATCTGCAGCTATCTTTCCCCGGAACTTCGTCCCCACCATCGCCCGCTCTCCCGCATTTCCATACGAAACGTTTTCGCTTCCCACTTTCCGTCCTAACCCCCGAAATAAACTGTGTATAAAACTGCCAAGGAAGCTTTCTACAAAACCACGAGTTTAGAGGCTCAATATGTAGTTTGGTGTTCGGAGACGTCCGCAAAAGTTACTGAAATGAATAATAATGACAGTGGGTGGCTCGTATTCGAACCATTCGTGAGTTAAAGCGGGAAGCCCTTAAAACACTTGAGATATCTTTGGAATTTAAAGAAATAGATACAGATAAAAAAATGTTGGGGCTCCCAGATAGCCAAGTGGGCAACGCGTTCAACTTCGTCGAAAAGCGGTCCCGGGTTCGATTCCCGGTGGGGGCCTACGTGCGAAATGACCAAAGCAGTCGAAGCACTTCTAACAATACTACTACTATCATATATTTATTTTCGATAAACCTACTCTGGTAAGATTTTGAACTGTTGGACTCTTCGGCTTATAATATATATTTTCACGAAAAATTTCATTTCGAAGCATCCCCATTGCGATCATAAAGGTATTTATTAACAGTAAATGATGGGAAGAATATCTATCTCAAAAAATAGAAACTGCACTTCGTCTTGATCCACATCTACATAAACACCCTGGAGGCAGCCTTTAGGCGTGTGGCAGGGGGTGTAAACACCGTGCGTTCGAGTTACCTCTTTTTAACTTAACGTTGTCGCGTATCGTTCGCGAAAAAGAAAGATACCAGAAAATAACATGTTCTCTCCTGTATTTCTGTTATTTAAAGCTCATTATATTTGCCGATGTCGACTTTTAAAATTTTTAACTTAGTAATATTAATCGGGCTTACTATTTGTTACTGACCCTTCATCTTATTTTAGTGTAGGATATTTTGTAGCAATTTATTTTTAATTGTCAGTTAGAATATCATGAAAGTCGATACCTATCCTTTTTGTTGGATTAAGGAGCCCATGCAATTTTCAATTAATTCTTGCACCAATTACTAGCAATTCATTTGGTGAACGTTTCTCAGTAATTCAACTAGATACTGAGGTAAGAGAGGATTTTGTATTTCCTTTAAAAGAAGAATGAGCACGTAAATAAACCACTGTTAATCACCGCTTCTCAAACACGATGTTTTAACCACTTAGCTCACTAAACTATCCTGGTAGATGCTACATTCCAGGCGGTGGCCAGAAAATTTCCAAGTAAATTGATTTTTTATCGGTTTTTGAAAGGACGATTGTGAAAATATAAAAGCTAAAACCGACGACTTCTGAATACCATTCTCGTGATTTGTTCCGCAATGACTTCAATGGGAGGAGAAGACAATGGTATCTGTGTATGGCTTCCATAGTGTTGTACTTAACCGAATTTGACCATATCAATTATAGCGTTATGTTATGTAGTATGCCTACTAGAACGACTTTGTGAACCTATCTGTGAGAACCTTGTACATCAGAACTCATTTAAGAGTCAGTATTCAGAGTCTGTTGGTCGAAAAGCTGGAAATTATCTCTATACATGCAGCAGCGCAAAATAAATGTCAGATTTCTTTCTCTTATCATTTGAACAGTTTCGAGAGTAGGTATACTAATTTCTGCCGTTACATTTCAGCCAAGGATTGAAGACATACTTAACGAATTCCTTTTCTTTACAGTCTAGCACCAACAAATCATCACCATGATCATGTTTATCAATATGAGGAAGAACCGTCGAAACCAGATGTTTGTATTTGTAAAAGAAGTCTGTGGAAACCAGCCACTGAAATATTCCTATCGATTTTCAATTGCAGAATTCCGAAATAAATTGTCATATTCTGTTACGTTTCAATGGCATGACACATTTGTGGTATGTAACTTTCATGATTTCTCGCATCAAACGGTGTAAAATCTACGGAAGCAGTCGAGAAGTTGAATAAATCAATTGGAGAGGAAAGGTATATAATTTTCCACACAAAACGTTTTTTGATTATATATATTTATGTTTTATTACAACGGAGTAATCTTACACAGGTCACTGTGTGATCTTAAGATGGCAATGTAACACTGAAACCGGTAGTCACTAAAAGCTCTTTTGTGTAGAAAAGTATATATCCTTCTTCTCCAATGGATTTCTCAACATTTCGACCGCCTTCGTAGATTAAACACCATTTTGTGGGAAAAATTTTGAAATCTGCAATCCTTCCTCTCCCTCAAAATGGCGTGTCACAGTGTTTTCAGTTAAACTTTAAAACGATAAGGAATCAAATCGTTTCTTTTGTTCCGGAGGAAAGGAATGGAAAGGAATTAGATCGTCTCGAATTCTGACACAGTCGAAATTGGAAAAGCCTTTCCTGACAAAACGATATTTTGCGCGAAAATCTCGCGTAGGTTGGAATGAGGACTCTTCCGGAGAAATAGGATACATTATTGTACATGCGAGCGTGACACACGCATTCGTGGGAAGCTATGTAAGCCGTTTGAAGAAGAATTATTCCGACAGATTTTCCGCAATATAAAAGTATAAAATTGGAAATTTACCGTGCTTCAAGCACTAATGTCGAATACCGTCACTTTCCCGGAAACGCTTCCACAGACCCAGCATAAATAGTTACATTCTGAAATTAAAGGAATGCTATAAGCGATAAAGGTTGAAGATCAAAGGTAATAATAATTTTCAATAATAATGATGAGAATTTACCCTAGCATACAGCGCAGCCCCTCAGCACTTGTAAAGCTTCAGCGTAACAATAAATGTAAAAATTCGTAATTGTGCGGCACTCACGGATCTAATAACAAGAAATTTCTGAAAATTTTAACAGAAGATGAATATTTCACAAGTTTATAAAAGTCGAACCTCAAAGCTTAAATAACTTATTCATTTCAGGAAGAACATTCGCTTTGACTAAACGATATGTTAGAGAGAACGCAAATTATTTTATCGAGTCAGAATATTGCGATTGAAACAAAACCTGTCAATACAGAATACCATGGGAAAGGAATTCAAATAATGCAGAAATCAGACCTTTCCTCTGAATTTTCATTATCATTCAAACTATTTGGAGTAAAAATGTAAATACTAGGAACTTTTAGCACAAAGAGTTCAAAAAATTAGAAAATATCTTAAAAATGATCAAACGTATTCAGGAATTTAGTTTACAGCATTTCAATGCAAATTTAATTCCCAAATTCCTATTTCTCTGGATGTGCTCTACATAAATATTGTCGGTGCAGAACTAATTATTGATAGGAATATATATATTCTATCGAATAGAAATGTATTCAATTTATTTAAAGAAGAGTTCAAATAAAGAATAATGAAACGTGTAATCGTGGTCACATAATAGCCATTAAAACTTTCTTAAATGAAGAGGAATCCGAACGACTACCGAAATTTCCTTTACTAATAACATATATACCGTAAGAAGGAAATTTTTCTCATTGAAAATATTCATCTATTACATGGTAAATGAAAAATATCGCAAAGAGTTGGTTTGATTATGACCGTGACACTGAACCGTGAAACATTTTTTAAAAACTTTATGAATGAATCTAAATTGATTTCTGGTATGACATTTTTTCCATACATCTACATCTACATAAGTACCCTGCAAGCCGCCTTCCGGCGTGTGGCAGGGGGGTAAAAGAGTCAGAGAGTTCATAAAAGAGTCAGAGAGTCTAAGGAAACAATATTGTGTGCTCTAGAAGTTATTTCCTGTGATTCTCTTTTTCCAAATTGAACATTAATCAGATATCTAATTCAATACTATCTAAATCAGATTTTTATTCAAGCTGAAGAAAGTAGAAAGTGCAAAGTTTCTTAAATATTAAATCTTGAAAATTTTGTATACCTTTAGTCGAATGAGTAAGTCCTAGAAGTTTTTCAGCAGAATATAAAAACTCAAAATAAACGGAAAATTATTCTTTTTAATATTTTTTATGTAATTCACGAACATTTTATCTCCCCAAAATAATTTTCAGTTGAATTTCCAAGCCTATTAATTCTCCCCTATTCATCCAAAACAAAAAACCCCTTTCAGAAGAATAGGTTCTCCATTCTTTCATCGGAAGAATTTTTTCGGAGAATAGAAATCAACTCTCCATTTCAATACAAAGAAACTTAATACTTGATCCGAAATAAGACGGGTGGCGGTCACGTCATACCCTTTATTCACACGAAAATGGAAACTTTTCTCCATCCGAAGTCAGGCATTAGCGAAGGATACGTTTTTTCTTTCTATATTTTAGTTTTTCCTATTTCACCAATAGGATCCGAGCGTTGATCGACAAATTTCGGATTCATTCACGCATTCATCACTTAAATTGCCTCGATTAATCTTCCTCGTTCTGCTTCAGACACTCTCCTTCCCCGACTTCTCTCGGAATCCAATCAATTACGTTTTTTACACTCTCCATTCTTTTTCCCTTTAAAGCGAACTTGTTTCCTCATCAATAAACGCTGATAGCTCGCAATCGATGAGATTTGGATTGGATGCAACTATTTCTTTCCCCTTTCGAAACAAAAAAAAGGAGTTTCAGAAACTGCCGATTCGACGTATTAAGACGGCTCAATTCCTCCGAAACTTGGGAAACTGTATGAGTGAACGAGTGAATGACAAAGATAAAGAGGAAGTGATTGGAAAATGTGATCGCTGGAATTGTTACGGCTGTCGTCAAATGACCGCGAAGTTGGAATGAATGATTGAAAAGAAAGTATTCGAAATGAAGGGTTAAACGAGCTGTTTTTCCAGAACAGGGGTACAAGATCAAGACTGGTGGAGGGGTCGTGATAATTATCCCAATGTCTGCGTGTAACGCCGCCTTTAAAACCTCGCCCTTACCCCAATCCCTTGCCTTCCAATCTCGTTATTCCGGAAAAAAGTCATTAATAGCGAAGGGAGATATGGACTGGGGATGGGAATTATTGCCTCTTGCAACCCCTAGGCCTTTGTATTTTTAATGCTCGCAAATATTAACAGCCGTGGGAAATCCAAAAGTTTTCGAGCTCCCCGAAAAGTTATCAACGCCACAATATCAGACATGATTTATGAATCTCAATACGGACATTTCCGAGGAGATAACTGCAATTTAAATTCTCTCAGATAAGGCCCCCTAATTCTCAAGTTGAGGAAAAAATCTTTCGAAGTCGCAATTTTCATACCAGGCCTGAGATAAATTTCTTCAGTTCCAGAACTTTCTTTCATTTGCGCTAATTAAGGCATCGCTCAACAACTCCTTTAGGTGATCTTCGGGGAGATTTTCTTTTAAAATATACCTTTATGTATACGTATAGCAAGGACATCCAAATTTTAAGAAAAGGAAAATTTAATCTTTTTTTTCATGAAAAGACAAATGTAGGAGATCATAAAGAGTTCTTACATTCACTGCATCAGTGTACCTTCCCAGAATGAAAAAAATACAGTTTATTTGCTATATAACAATATATTCATAAACAACCGGTGTAAAAGTTTGTCTAATGTAACCGGAAATCGATCCCGGATCTCCCACATGCCAAACTGTTTCTAGGGCTCCCAGGTAGCCAAGTGGGCTACGCGTTCGACTTCGGTGTAAGCGGTCCTGAGTTCGATTCCCGGTGGGGGCCTACGTGCGAGATGACCTTAGCTGTCGAAGCACTTTTAACAATTCTACTACTACTACAAACTGTTGCTATAACCGGAATCCCCCTTGAATCTAAACAACGATTATTCTAAACGATACAGACGCAGGCGTAACTTTGTGGTAGTTATTAATACAATAAATAACGCCATGATAAGAAACGTTTACTGGACCATAAAAATAAATTACATGACCATGGTTTCATAGTAAAGCTTATTTTCAAGTGTTCGGAAGATGGTGAAACCTGAATACTTAGCTTTTTTATGAAACCACGTTCGTGTAACATATTTGTGGTCTAGTAAACGTTTCTTATGGTGAATTTTTAACGATTATTCTTCCCTAGTTAATGATTTGCTAAAAGCGGTAAGTAAAACATCCAGGATTTAGTTGGATATCAATCCTATAAATATAGCGCCCAAAAAATGCTAAGCCCAAAGGTCAGGTAAAGCCATTAGCCGCCTAAAGTCCTGGAGAAGGCATGAGATTCATTAGGCAAGATGAGGAGTGAGGTAGTTTGCCCTTGCTTTTCAAAATCACTGGTGAAGCTGATAGATGAACGAACGAACCTTTTCAACTCTATAACAGAGGACAAAGGATGAAAAACTAGTTAGATTATCATAAGTATTATAAAACAAGTGAAAATGATTCCTCTGAGATATGTGAATGCAATCCTGTAAAATCGAAATATTTAGCGATGCAATATTTTACGACAAAGTTTTGATTCGCATCCTGAATTTAGTATTTCCACGATAGTAGAATTTTATAGCAATGTTTCTACTTTATTTAATGTTTTTGTAGGTCTATGGGAAAAGATTTAAATACCCCTGAGAGCTTACAGATGAAATTGTCCATTCATTTTGTTCGCAGATTTGTATATTTGAGTTAAAAGATTCTGAGGGTATACTTTTATTGTTATACCTATACAAAAAAATAAAATCCTAAGACTTTAACACATTCCAGTAGCATTTTTTCTTAATATTTCTTAAATTAATATCTCTACAAATACTAGTTCAATAAGCTAAAATCAGGATTACAGAACCTTTGGCCATCCCTGTTTCCCGGAAGATTCCGCAGAGAGGGTAGGTAAAGGAATGCAGGGTCCCCTATGAAGTATTTTAAGTCGTATTAAGTAACCGAATGAGTTAATTAAGTCACCTCTTTTAATATCCTTTGTACAGGTCAAATCCCAGGGCAGGTCATCTGGCAGCCGCAAAAAGAAGTATCAGACCTATGGATAAAGTTCTGCTATCGATTTCCTCTCCTATTGTGCCTTTTTTATCCAGAATTTTTTCTTCGCCAAGAAGGGGAAGCCGGCGTGAAAGAGAGAAGTTTCCCAAGCGTCACCATGACAACGGAAAACTTTTCCGGCGATACAAACGGCAAATCGGAAAAGAGTGCGAGCAGGAAAATAGGGCGAGAGAAAAAGGTCCAATTTGATGTGTAATAGAGGGGGGAATTAGGATGAAAATGACTTCTAAGCGCCATGAGGCGATTCTAACCGCTAATGGAAGCTCTAATATCGACGTCGAATGATATTTTCCACTGCTTTGTGAACGGCGGTGCGTTAATACGCGGCGATTTTGCGATCCTCGAACCATTTCAGCAGACCGTTTTTGAGGCGAGATTTATTCCAATCTAGAATTAAAATATCGGAGAAGAAAAACATCCTCGCGTGTTCATTTTTAGCGCAGTCAAGCGTCGCAGATGACGCTTTTTTTGCACTTCGCTTAAATACTGGCATTTTAAAGAGGATCACGTGGGCTCAGTAAGTGAACTGAAGAGAGAAAAAATTCCAAGGAATGGAAAAGTACTTGTTTATGCTTAAGCTGTGGGAGCTAGTATGAAATAGAGTGTAAAGTTAGCCCTCCGTTACTTTATCTCACCTTTAAGAATCACGAACGTAGGTGTTCGACCTCAAAAAGGATCCTCCCATACCGATTTCTGCTTCTTTTTCATTATTTGTTTCGCGGAAATAGTTACAGAATAACACCGAAATAGAATAAATGCCTTAAAATGGCAGAGTTCAGTAATGTGCAAAGCTAACCCAAAGTTCCACAAAGACACACTACTGGCCGCTTGAAGTATTTTCTTTCCTCTTCGATTTTCTATGAATAGACAGAATTGTCATGGAAATACATAGACTATGAGGAATTACCTTTTCCAAACTTCCGATTCAGGCTGTATTCCACAAACTTTACCCACGACAAAATATGGAAAAGATGAAAATATGTTATATTTAAATTAACATGCGTCTTTTGAAATATAAGGAGTATGTCCTGGGGCACCTGGATAGCCAAGTGGGCATCTTTCGACTCCTATGAAAGCATTCCCGGGTTCGATTCCCGGTGGGAGCCTACGTGCGAAAAGGCCTCAGCTGTCGAAGCACTTTTAACAATACTACTACTACTACTAAGAGTATATACTGGTATGAATCGGTGGTAATTCTCTTACGTGTTAGCAGAATCCTACTATTAAGCATTATGTGTATACGTCTTTTTATTGAAAAAAAAACAGAATGATAAATTTGCTTCAATAAGGAGATCTCGGGAACAGAAAAGTTTATAATTTTATTAATAATTTCATTTTTAATTATATAATACATCGCCATTATTATTAGAGTACCAAAACATTAATAAAGATAGAAATCGACATTATTTACCCAGGAATAATAAGTAAATA
>KZ309196.1:12201-46517 GCA_000376725.2 Ladona fulva | reverse complement strand
ACATGTTCTATATTTACTGATGTCTGTCTTTGGATAAATAAATTTATTATTATTATTATTATTATTACAGAAAAAGTTCGGAACAAAAGCTATCCTTGCAGAATAAGGTATGTGAGGTTACCGCATCTCTATCTATTGCTTGATGGAAACATACTTCCGCATCAGAGGAAGTATTTGTTGTAAACAAGATCAGGAGCGTTGGCGGAAGTCATTGATGAGCATTTATTGGAGCCGAATTACGGCCAATTGTCGCAGTAGAGAGCTTTCTCTTAACAGGACATGGAAAGAGAACCTCGCCATGAGAATGCACAGCTAAGGGATTACATTTCATTAGACAATTTGAAGCTCTCTTGGGATAGTGTTAGCATCTGCAACGGAACTATCTACTTCCTCTCGCAAAATTTGAGTAAAACGTTAAAATATATACTGTGATGTGACTACTTCATGTGAATTTCTCTTGATGTATGACTTAACCTCACCAAAATATCGTAGAGTAGTTTACTATTGTGGAGTATGAATGTCAACCTGTTAATATTTTAGGATTTTTTTTACCTTTTGATCCAACTGAAATGTTAGTTTTCCTTGCTTATTGCGGTCGGATCACAAATGGATTTTTCTTCTGACTTCGGGCGATCACCGCGTTGAAGTACTCCATGTCTCATCTGCATTAAAGTACATGTAAACAGGTTGACCCCAGGCTTCTATTTGTGTAAATAACTTGTATTTTCCAGTGAGTAGAAATTATCATTGACGTGCAGGTGGAGTGTTGTGTATAGTTTCGATGAGCGCAATCGAAGTTGTGGATTTACGTATAGAATATACTACGTCTTTATTGAAGTATATTGTATGCATTCTATTATATAAATGACTATTTGTGTCACAGATAATATATTCTGTAAGCTATCGCAGTGTCGACTCGAAACGTGAATGTACATGTACAGAAAGTAGTACAAGTGAATTTGACACTGATAAAAACTTAACTTATTTGGCTTGGTAACCCTGGGCTCGAATAAATGTAAGAGGGAAGTAAATTTAGAATCCTAATCCTAAAGATGGCATCAGAGAAAGGAGCCGAAACGTCGACTGTCATCGAAGAAGTAACCCGGCTGGAAATCCGAGAGATTTCCTGCAAGTAACTATATGTTTAGATTAAAGCTTCATGCTTGGCGCATAAAAGCGGAATTCTGAAACGAATCCGGAGCGAAATTCTGAAACCACCCGTCCTCTGAAAATTGGAAGCATAATATTTTTATTTCTCTAACAGTTGCGATCGGAGGAACAATGTGGCCCATTGAAAGCAGATCGTTACAGACCCTGGGGCCACCTGAGCTGTTGGTCATTGAATCCCAGTCCATGGATTCGTGAATTGTCTGGTTCTGACGATAGTTGGCGAGTTATAGCATTCGAAGTAACAAAGGAATGTCGTCCATTGAAGCGTGGCTGGGTTTAATCCGATTCCAATTGCGGTCGTTTTTCTTTTCTACATAGCATAGAGGCAGGAGGTATTCAAGTAATGCAAAATTCATTCAGTGAGTGTCGTAGCGTTTTATTTCTTTATTGCTCGCTTGGGTACGTAGAGAAAAATCATATTATATTTGATACAAATTTCATGTCAGAATTTTCTGTAGATATTTAACACTCTCAGAAAAAAGGCTTTAATGCGTTAATGTATTCATGAGTCAAGTATTTCATTAGATTTAATAGAATTTTTACTTTTTTATAAAGGTGCCTCAACGCCTGAGGTCATTTTCCACCTTTCCTAAATGTGAGACCCGAACGGGAACCAAGCCAGGAATCTTTTTCGATAGAGCTTATATAATGGCATAACCTAATATTGAGTTTTTTTATGGAAAGATAACTACTGTGCTGTTATTTTCATTAGCAACTTGCAACCATCATGCATGACTTCTATCATAAAGCTATTACTTCGATACTAAGGGTTCTTTTTCCAGTTGGAATCGTCTAGGGCAGTGTTCCCAGTGTTTCACAACCTGCAGAACGCATCTCAGTAGTCGGACACTCTAGCCTGTATGGTGGGGCTCGATCTGGTCGATGTATTTTAATTTTATTCATATTTTACTTTTAATTTTCGTTACATTTTCCTTTATTGCAAATAAATCTCGCAATAACTTCACAGCTACAGATCAAAAAACTAAGTATACATAAAGTATCGATTACATCAATCAGCAAAACGAACTCATCGCATGATGGTGGGACTTGGTTGTTTTTTTGGCTTGGAATGTGGGAGTTTAAACCATAAAGGTTGGGCAAAACCAGTCTATGATGAATTCAAGAGAGGATACTGCACTTTGTTTAAATGGATTTAGCTTCTTTGACAATATTTTAAAGTAACTAGTAATCTATACCAAATTTGGGGAATGCCTCGTGTTTCGCAACACTGGCTAAAAAACACTAGCGTAAAAACCATACTGAGTATTCCTTCAATCTGGAACGCCTTAACAAATCTGGTTGGGCAGCTTTATAAGTTCATATTTGAAAATAACACATATATAAGATAAAAAAGTTTTTAAAATATTTTTTCAAGTAGTTCCTTAATATACTCTGATGTTATAACCGGCAGAAATGTTACCCGGAGTATGTGGTTTGAAGCTACTATTTTAATTTGCATCAATCTCTAAACCATAGATTTCAGTTAAACGATTCTGTCAAATAAACTTCTTTGCTTTCTACAACTCCATCATCCAATTTAGTTCGAAAGCTGAACCAAATACACATACGTATCTGTATATGTAGAAGGTGAGCTATTTTTGTCCCTTCACAGTCGGAGCGATTTTAGTGGATCTAATAGAAATTCACGTATTCCTTGTCCTGTTCCCAGAAATTCACCTCCTCCTGATCCATACTTACAAAAAGAGTGCGTCACTCAGTAGGGGTTAGCATTTCTCCTTTCAGTGAGCCTAACTCAGTCCTTTCCGCAAAGAAGCATGACTCCGTGATCCATGAAAGGTTATGTAGAAGTGGTGTTTGCGAAACTCGCCTCGGCTCTCCACGCAGGAATTTCAAGGACTCTAATACAGCACGTACTATCTTCCTATCTCCTCAAAAGTCCGCATTTAAGCATGGTTTTCAGTAAACTCAATATTTATGATTAACTTTCAATTAAAAAAATGTTTGATTTACCAAATTCAGGGTGTTCTTAGGGAAATTTAGGGTGCATTTAAAGTAACAATATTGAATTTAAAAGGAATTTTCTTATGAACTTACTTGTCCTTTGGTGTTTTAGAGCCATAATGGCTTCTACACGGCACTGTAGACTTTTTATGCGAACCAATGATAGAAGCAATTCATCTATTATTTCTTCCTTCTCAAATATATCCTGGATACGAATTTGTGAGAAATTTTGGAATTACATTTACATTCACATTAATAATGAGAAAACCGCCATATGACGAACGGTAGGGGGTGAGAAAACAGCATCATATCTTATTAGATGCCTAATGTTAATAACTAATACTACGGAGAAAGGGACCATAACCATCCGTTCTCATTATAATCTCGCGAAAATAAGGATATACATAATTCTAAATTATGCAAATAATTACAGCAGAACTACATTTATGCCAATGCATTATCATTATGCATATGACTTTGCAATATGCACTATTTATCATTTCCCATTATGGATGAAGGGAACAATAAAACTCCTTAACAACAAAAGAGGTATACTTGTAAAACCGCACGAGTGTAATTAACGACTTTAGCTTACAAATGGAACTATTTAAAATGAAACTAACGCGAAGGCATTACAATTCTAAACCTAAATTCAGGGCTGGATTACAAGAAACTCAGAGCAAAATCTTGTATGAAACGTAGTCAGAGTATGTACTTGGTGTGTTAAAGCCGTGGCGTAAACGCTGCATTGCCCACAATTCAGGGGCAGGAATATTTTCGCCAAAAATAAAATATAAATAGAAACTGATTTATTTTAGCAACTATGCTCAGCGAATCCCCAGCGGTGTTGGTATGACATGGCTAAAAGAGGCCATCCTCTCAAGGCATGCTTTCGTTTATTCTTTCCTCTGTTCTCATGGTGGGGTTTCAACACCCAACACCACCCCCTTACCTACGCCTTTGCTGAGCACCTCGACAGGTTTTAGTGAGAACGGATGATTCTGGTCGCTTTTTCCACAGTATTAGGTATAAAAATTACGTAATTGGCTACGTTTTCTTAGTTGTGGCCCACTCCTATCTACAACGATAAAACTTGAAGATTAAATAGGAATGTTTACTTCTAAAACACAACGTTTTGCAACTAAAAAGTTCGGAATATTTTAATAAGAAACTACAAAGTCTATGATGAGCAGAGTAGCAATTTCTTTCAGACTATGGCAGGAGGGACAAGTGGAAAACATTCCTTATGTTTTTCACTCGCTAAGGATAAACCGACCGCTAAAGATATTATCTTCAATATTGAATTTCGTCTAGAAATCTAATATCATCCGAAGATTTCGATCCTTCTCAAGCATTTTACGCTCTTCAATATCAAACACATACCCGTGTAATGTATTGGTCTACGAGTCTCAGAGACTTGAATGCCTATATGGGAATTCGTGGCCACTGTAGGATTCCCATTCATCTCAGCACGTAAGCAGGCTACTCAGCCACAAAGAATCCGAATCGGGGGCTTTGGAAAAGCGCGCGCCGAGTGTAGACAGATAAAGAGAGGTCGCTTTGGAAGGCAGTCCAAATTTGGAATGTTGGAAATATTCCATCCCCACAAACCGCCTTCCTCTCCGTGGCATACTCTAGCCGCCAATCCATGCATTCTCGTCCTCCACTTTTCTCCTCCATTTCTCATCTTACACTCTGTCTTTTCCACTCTCCAATTGTCCCTACATACCCTTGTGCTGGTATCCGAACTCCGCTTCTTCTGTAATTTAGCCCTCGAAATTGACCCGAGAAAATGTCGTGAACTTCGGATTACTGACTCTCAAACTGGTATGAGAAATACCCCTTTTTTCATATCGAGCTGAGATATCTAAATGACGGCCCACCGTTATTATTTGGCCCGCGAACATTGGCTGTTTCATATAAGTATTAATTTGGGTAGCATATTCCAGATGTGGTGACAGCAAAATACGTACACATAAAAAAGTAGNTCCTTACCGGTTCCGACTTGAACAGCATTTTTCACGTCCAACCGCAAACAAAATATTAAATAATCGTGCAATAATTATAACGTGGAATCTGATACACAAATAACTTAAAGAAAAGATAAGTTCAATTACATTCCACACCTAGTGGATACGTAAACGTATATGCAGTCTTTCGTTAATTCACCTCTATCGAAGCACTTGTGTCTTTGTTGTGATTTAATGCATGCCATTAATATGCAGTTTTATACTAAATAACATATTTCACTGCCAAAGCGTAAGTACTTATCACATTTATAAAATATCTTACAACTTAAAAATAAACTTCACAACACCCAACGTGCATGTGATGATTTATGAAGAGGAAGAAGCCAATGTAACGAGAAATATCTATGTATAGGAAACATACCACTTTATTTTAAATATTCAAATGAATTTTTCGTAGAAATTCCGCAGAACGAAGTCTATTTCTGACAACAAACCAACTGAGGCGAGAAGTTTGCCCGACATTAGTCCACCATATTGTTTGTTTACATCCGTGATGTATTGCGGTTAAACATCGCTTTATCATTTAAAGCTCACTCGATCTGGTACTTAAGTTAAACATCACTTTAAGTACCAGATAGGACTTAAGTATCGATTATAATACGGTTTGTTAGAGTTAAGATGAAGATTTCACTTAAAGTCCACTATAAGTATACATTATAATACCGGCCCTAAGTGTATCAATACATAATGATATTTAAAGAATTGGCATTTAGGATCTAATATTAATGATGTGCTCCAAGGTTTTCTAGCCTATTAGATAGCTAGAAATAGGAATATTAATAATTATAACGAGGCTAACGTCTGCTATTTTTGACACTGTTTGTAACTGTACAGAATTGAGGTAACTTTATTAGTCTCATGAATTCTCGATAACTTTATCATTAGAATACTTGCGTATAAAAGATTTTTTCCGGAAGTGTGTATGCCTTATTGATTAACTCTGTTTTCCAGGGGCTTACATTTTATGCACTTTAATATACGAAAATAATATATCAAATTAATTATTTTTTCAGTTCCGTTCCGTATACCACTTATTACACTTTTCTTTGCCTCGTCCCTACTAAAGTTATGTTACAGTGGAAACCCTTTTTACTGGAAGGCTGCACTTAATATTCGAAAGCTTATGAAACTATTATGCCGCAAAAATTGCTATTACTACCACATTCGGGCCTAATTACATTTATGCTCATAATTAAAAATTGAAGTTGTACGAGGGAAAACAAACATAATCATCTGGTAGAATCCTATATGTAGAGTGGAATAGGAAAAACTTCAATGAAAACATTCTTAAGGGGCCTGGTTCGAGTCCCGGTATTGTTAAACATTTTCATGTCCTGTTTTCCTTGACTTTTTTCTATTGGTACACGCCTCATCGTACAAAGTCACAACAAAACATTTTTAAGCAGAATTTATTAGATTTTCCTTTCACTTGATTTCATATATGAAAATCAAAAACATTCATTTACATGAGTTTGCTGCAAAAGTGAAGATAGAACGCCAATTGAATACTCAAGAAAGCCGCCTGTACCTCAGCTCTGGTTTAGGTTAATCTGAGTCTCGAAGAGAACAGCACTAGCACGGATATTGTCCGTTTCACTTGGAAAAATCTCCAAATAACTCTACTACTCCAATCTACTACAATCCAAGAATACTGCAATCGCACTTTAATCTCCGTTCGGCAAATATGTTACACTATAATATAATGGTTAGCTGTGTTGTATCTTCACCAGCAGGATTCCGAATTCTTTCGAAGGTATCACTCTGATTGATAATTAATTCAAATAAAAGATACGATGATAAAAAATAGCATATGGCATGGTTGCTGACTAAAAAATGAAATGAAAATTATATTAACGTATAATATAAATGCATTCTGACTGAAAAGCGAAGAATGAGATGAGAAATTCGGGTGGGTCATGGAGGAACACCTAACAAACATTTAGGAGAAATTCGGTATCGTTGGAAAAAAGAAAAATTTTGAGCAGAATTGGTGGAAGACGTGGAGTGGTCTTCAAACGCCTTTGCCAGTAAAACTTTTCAACGCTGACATGTTTCAAAAACGGACAAAAGAAAGTTAAAGAAGGAAATTGCACCGAAGAAATTTCCAGCGGAGTGTAAAATCCCTGCAAAGGGAATTCAGTCCCTTTTCATCTTATTCAAGTAATTTTTATAATCCATTTGCAGCTGGAAATCATATCAAGAGGAGAAGTTGAGCGCGACTTTTAGGGTGTTGGGTAAGAGTAAAAGTAACCGGAAATGAAGAGCAAAGGCTTTTAATCTAACCTTGGAAGTTTCAGTTAAAATTATGAATCCTAAGCTCTGAGAACTACTTAAAAGGAATCTAATTTGAATGCAAACCTGCCATTTTACGGCTGTGGAAAGTCATAAGTACTAATATTGGAGTTAGGGAAAGACTCCATCACCTACGAATACTTTGGCTTCAACTTGGTGTAACACGTCAAAGGGAATTGATTCGGTAATTTTTTCTTTATTTTTTTAAATGGAAATTCGATGCAAGCATTACATTTAATAATGGAGAAAGTATATGGCAATAGATAAATATTTTGTCACTGATGATACTGACAGAAATAAATTCGGGAGGGCCGTTAAGTTCATAAAGCATGACGAGCTTTCTAATTACAGTAAGGCAAAATTAATTGTGAAGAATGGCCGGTAGAAAAAGTAATCTCATATCATAATTTTACTATATTTAGGTACCAAAACTGAAAGAGCATATACTAGGAAACAGCACTTTTAACACAAACAAAATATTCCATCGTAATCAAATATAAGTAGTGTAAGAAACTAGCAAGGCCTTATAAAACCTTTTTTTAGGCGAATTGGAAAATTCCGTAATCAGTCGCGTGGGTATCACTATAAACTAATCTTTTTGAATTTTACCACCTTTTAAATTACAATTTCTGGAGCCTATCAGAAATTAAAATTATATATTTTGAAAATTGTAAGAAAATCTGTATCTTGTATTATTTTAAATTTAATGTAAATCTATTAATTTTCACTAACACTAGCTATACGAATCATAAACTGTCACTGTATGTAGTAGAAAGTTCAGCATATTAAAGCGTTAACTACGTTTCCTCAGGTTAGCTATGCCATCTGATGTCAAGTATAGAAACCTACTCAATTTATTTCAGAAAACCTCAAAATGCGAGCGAATAAAAATGAAATATTGTCAAGAAGCAAATTCCTAGGGTTTTTTTTGGAAAGGCTAAATTGACTTTGTAAACTTATGAAATTCCTGGAATACCATCCTCATACCTTCCATTATGTATTTAAGTTCGTTAAACCACTTTTACTTCGGTTGCAACTTCATGCATTTTGACTTTTCCTAAATTAGTTTTAGCTGAATGCAATCTGGATACCTTGAATTAAGATTAGAATAAGAACTTCAATCATAATAATAAGTTAGCGATAGATCGAGACGAAGAAGACAAGACATCTTTGCTGCAGTTTCTCTGTTTCCTTCTTCGGGTCGTTTTGAAGATATAATAGAAAAGGGAAGGGGATTGGAACACGGATCTTAATCAATAAGAGGTTAAAAATCATTCTGCAAGCCATATGTCGGAAGGTGGAACTCGCGTATGGAGAATAATTTATATATGTGGTTTTTAGTATGCATCGAGTAATTCCTAGAAATTGATAACCAGAAAACCTCTTTGTTCTCCAAACGCGTCTTACACCTACGGCTTACAAAGTACATTAAAACTCTAAAACATAATAGGTAAGTAATTATAAAGTCTTACTAGATTGAGATCTGAAAATTCTTTCAAAGATTGTGGTCATTTTGGTTAATTATTGAAATAAACAATCAATCAGAAGTAAAAATCATTTAATACGTATAATGGGTTGAATGGGTAAAAAAGATTTTAACATAGTGTTATGCCAAGCGAAAATGAAACCTAGACCCTAACGAAATGTAAATAGAATAGTATGAATGCATTTTTAATAAGTTTTCGACGTTACACAATGAAGTTTGTTTGAACACGGGCTGATTTGCAATGAAGTCTAGCAAAAATATTCATATTAACTCAATGAAAATATAAATCTCCATTGCGTTTAAAATCATAAAGCCGCAATATGTTTACGTCACATCAAAGATGTGAAAACTCTAAATCTCACATAAAAATCTCAAGGATCAAAGGAAATGTCTAACTTCTGCGCTAATTAAGCACGAGAATTCAATAGATTATGTAAGCAAATCCCGCAAATTTCGAGAAGCCGACCGGCGGGCTCCCGAAAATTAATCACGGCGTTACGTACCCAGGTAATTGTTCAAAATCCGGTAATCAGCCTTAATTGGGAGTCCATTAGGTATCTGCGGATTAGCAAACACTTGGAGAAATCATTATAAAGCGGGGTCCATTCGGAATAATAAATGGCGGTGGACAATTGCGGACTTTAGGCGGTGGGAAAAGGGATCTGGAATTGGGCGCCGAAAGGAACGCGGGCACTGCACCAATATCCTTCGGCGCCGCTTTGCGAGGGGCAAAAGAGAGCCATAGGATGCTGGAATGAACCAAGGGCTGTGTGTGGGCAAAAAAATTGAGGAGAAAGGAGAAGGGGATGAGAGAGCAAAAAGGTTGGGTATTACCATCGGTTGTTAAAAAAAGCATGAGGCAATCCTAGATAAACCTGTAGGTTCTAATAATGAATACCGTATAATAAGTGTTTTGTATAAATGATCCAAATGAGTTCATTATCTCCGAGTTCGATATCAATCCCTTGTAGTCCATTCGTTGGGAACTGGAAACATCTAAGTTGAAGGAAAACTAGTTTAATATATACATTGACCTTTGTTTTAATCAAAATACAGTTGACCACCGATGGTATAGCTATAAAATACAAAGAAAAAACTCTATAAACCCTATAAGATTTACTTGTAGGCAGTAGTAGTATTGTCTAAAGTGTTTTGACAACTGAGGTCATTTCGCAAATTGGTTTCCACCGGAAATCAAACCCGGGACAGCTTTCGTAAAAGGCAAACGCTTCGAGATAGCTGTTGGGAGCCTCAAGATTAACCTTGATGGTATTATGCAGTTTGTTGTAAGTACATAGTCAACCGTTCAGCTACTGCTGCCAATTGTGAACGGGCTGAATATTTTTCATTCTTCATTGGGACCTGGATGGAGACAAATCATCTCTCATTTACTTTTGTCATTCTCGATCGTGGATGTGATCAAATGAAGCTTACTGAGGTATGAGTGGTGCTGAATAATGGAATTCGAAATGATATCGACTGTGTGGGCCTTCAATGAATTGTATTCTTTTATATAGTAGAGAGCTAATTAAAAACATGATTTTTATATGTTATTTCTTTTTTTCTTTTACTCTAGCGGAATAGCTCAATGGATGGAGCCACCGACCGGTAATTGGGAGACCCGTGTTCAAGTACCGGTTCCGTCAGACTTTTTTCATGTCCGTTTCTCCTTGGGAACAATCATTTTTTGCTAAGCCCCCAATTTATAGTGAGATTAGAGAGTTTTAGCAGGGGCTTCTCGGTTAACCGATATATGCGCAAAATTCCAAGTTGTCCAGGTCGGTCTCACGGGCACGTTTAATTTTGGAGTTCCTACATCGACGGAAGGTGTCAAATATGGCGAAACAAGAATGGTTGCGATTCTCCAAATGGGGCGATATCATCTTGCTTGGACAAATTATAGGAACTAATCCCTGGATGGATGGAGGGAGGTACAAGAAGAGGTGGTGAAGGCAACGGGGAAGAATTTCAACACGCGCTGCCTTCGGGTTGTTGTCGTTGTTAGTTGACGGTATGCTAACCCTCTTGATCTACGGTGCCCGGTAGATCTTATGGACCTTTCATTATAACGGCACTTGAACCTACGGTGTACGCAGTGCTAAAACTCTCTATTGTCTCTTAATTCTCTTTAGTTTAACTTACCAAAATCGGATGGCATTCATTTTGATCACGTATATTTAATTTTAGGGTCTCATTTTGCAGCCCTTATACTGATATTCTGGCTAAACCAAACTAAAATAGATCTTCATCTTGCAAAATAAACTAAAACCTAAATCTCAATCTCGCAAAACACGGCTAATTCCCTATCCAAAACTTTTATTATTTAATGGTGAAAGAAAAGAGGATCCAAGGATAGAGGATAGCCTTTGGGATAATGATTTTACAAATATGTGCCATAGTAGACGGAGAGAAATAATAAAGGTATCTCCTTAAAAGGAAAGAGCTTTGCTAGTCAGTTTCTGGAATTATTGTTCCGCACGCTACCCGTAATTAGGTTGTGTCTAACTTTTTCATATCACGAGTGTTCAATTATGAACATACTTGTCTTCACGTAACACCTACTGAATATAACATCCGAAATAAACAGACATTTTCTTAATTTAATATTTGTAACACTGAACTATATGTTCGAAAAATATGTAAAAATTATCAAAAAAATGGCATGGTTTATGAACTGTGCTATATTTGCACGAGTATCTCTCCTAAACGAATGAGTAACAAACATCAAAACGTAATTCTCACCATAACCTGTTTGGCCCAAAAACACCTTTCCTGGTGAGTTCGGATTTCCTTTCTTTCTTACGTCTTCTCTTACACGCAAACCTTGTGTGTGTGAAGGGGAATGGAGGAAGTATTTGCCATAATTTTGATGTGATTTAATTAAGTTAAGTTTATTTATAATCCTACATTTTATTTCATCCATTGATTTCATGTGTTTATACAATGTACTCTCTCAGCTGCTACGATTTTCATGCCGAGCCTTATTTAACATATCGGTACCCGACTTTCAACATGGATCAATCACATTTTCATTGGTGATGAAATACGATCAATAATCATCATTTAAACTTTCAAGAAACTGTAACTGTACATTAATTAAAATAACAGAAAATACATTAATTATAACTGTTTATAATTAAATATTAAAGCTTAAAATTAGTGCATTAATAATGAATATTGAAATGAAAAACGGTCCATATTCATATTATGATATTTATAACGTATTAATTAAGATTAAACAATATTATGAATCATTATAAAATAGCGTATTATTTTATCATTATAAGAGTGTAAATACCCTTATATGAATATAATATCTATGTCAACGTTGATATTCTGGTTTCCATCATTCCCCAGTTAAAGAAATCTTAACGTAAAGAAAAATCTCTTTATCGTATTACCTTTATTGCTAACCAAAATCTTTCCAAAGGCAACCAAGATTAAAACTTATGTAAATTTGATTTTCTTTAATTAATTTCCCTCTCAGCCTCTCGCTGGATTTTACCTCTCCGTTCTCAAAGGTTAACCAAGCGGAAGAGCGACGCGTAAAATATCGCAAGCCACCCATAGGTCCTCGAAGTAATTCGCTACAAAGCCTATTACTTTTATAAATCTCAGGGAGCTAATAGTTTCCAAAGGTCCATGGGAACCAACCGACTAGAGAGAGATAATTTTCCCAGAGTCCCTTCCAGAAATTGCGCTCTTATTTATAAGTTATCGAATTCGGAAACCTAAAGAGGTCGTGAGACGTTAAACAGGCCTCACGAGGAAACAGTATTGCTGAGCCATGGCGTAGTCTTGGTAAAGTCGAGGTATTTGGGGATACGTCCAAAAATGAACCTCTCTCCAAGATTTACCCAGCCCTCAGTGCCTTAAAGATCGTGTAATTAGGTCGTTACTAATACGTAATAACCTTATCGTAGATATTCAACACCTGTTGTTTTTTAACGAATACCAAATTCAGTTTCTAGTTATTAAAATCTGTGCAGGAAAATAAGTGCCAGTTCCTTAGATAGAAGAAAGAAATTACTTAAAGAATATTCTCATTTAACAGCGGAACGTATAATTTGATGAATAATGATTACTGACACAGGGAGAACATCGACTATGTGGAAGATTTCCTCATTTGGTACCAAAACACATGCTTCGTCATTTTTACAAAGAACAAGTATTGTTCTGAAAATCGGGGTTTAGTATACTTTTAAAATTTTATATCCAAAAGCTTAAGTTTTGGCGAAATTTATTTCTAAAATCTTAGTAATTAACGATATTTTTAATTTCATCTCCAAAAATTAATTATGCCCTTTAGATTTTTCATACATTGCAGAAAAATCGATGTCGAATATGTTAATGAAAATTTAGGTGAATTCGCACATAATTCTCTAATCACGCTCTAATGAACATATCAAGATGGTTTCACATAGTAAATACTTATCCAATAGATGATAATGCCGTTTTTTTAATATCTCGAACCCAAGAGGAAGTATCAGTAAAGGACATTTTATTGTTTAGGAATTTCTGAGCGAGAAATTAAGATATTCGCTTGCCTTCATTTCGTAAAGAAACAATCAACAAATTTAAGAAATATTCCACGGATTTTATTTAAGAAACAAATGGAAAATACAGAGATTTTGGGCATAGAAATTTCTGCAACCGTTAAAGCTAAAATATTAAAACGGAAGAAAGAGAAGAATGGAATGGAACTTAAGAATAAAGCAATGGAGCTCAATGTGTACATATAAGAATATGACTTTATGAAAAATATATATGTGAATAAAATCGTTATAGTTACATCAATAATAACGAATGTAGAGGAGCAGAAGCAATTTTTACACGCAACCACAGAATTTTTAATCTTCCACTGCCTGGGTTTTAACGCTTGGGGTCATTGGTAGGTACATAAAAAAACAGCCAGTTATAGAAGGAGAGTTGAAAAGGGATTAAGTGGAAGGGTAAGGGTTTAAGAGGCTACAGTTATGTGGTAACAAGTAAAATTTGATTTTATCCTCTCTTATCATGGAGAGCTATCACAAAATTGAGGTCGAAACAATGGATTTTGTTTAATAATAATGATTTTCATTAATGCACCGTGGTAGGACTCCAATGGTCATCATTGCAATATTTAACGAAAAAATAGATGCTGATAGAAACAATATCCATACCTAAAGATACTGCAGGCTTCATTCCAAAAATACGCTTACACCTTCAATTCAAATACTGAAACTTACTTCCATTAATCACCATCGCTTGTGGGAAATAGAAATCTCTTCCTCATGCTCGCTCCAGATAATTAGTAATCGGAAAATGTGTTTGATCGCCGCTGACGAAATGGAGATAGATGCTTCTGTCAGCACTTTCAGAGAATAGAGTGAAAGTGATAAATGGCTAGACGGGAATATTTAATTTTCCCGCAACGCGTTCCCTCTCGGAAAACAAAATTAGTTTCTGGTGCCGCCAGTTTCACGAGATATTAGCAAAGGAACTTTCCAGAAATAATCACTCCGGAATCGTTTAATGAGAGCTGAGATGTTCTTCAATTAAAGGACCCTTCTATCATTTCGGGTGAACAAATTGTTCCAGCGAGCAAAGACGTCTGTCGAACGAAAGGGTTTGCCACATCCAATCCCGGTCTTTCTGCCCCCTCCCTCCTGCCCCCTAGCGCCCTTGGAAAGAACTCCGCCCCACGCAGAATACGACCGCAAGTAGTGCTAACGGAATGACTTTCACCCGACATCAAAGTTTCAAAACACCTCCCACGCCTCCACTCCCCTTTTGTCTCGCCCCGCCCCCGGCCCTGGAAACCTTCGCCGTGGCTGCGTAATTCACGGGAGCGTGTACACGAAGGATGGGGCCGGCGAGAGGTGTTGGTTGGTGGACGTTGGTTGTTGGTTGGGGAAGAGGCGAGACAGAAATGTGACGGCAGATGGAGGGAAAGATACAGATGAGAGGATTATGTGGGACGCTGGAGGAACCATGGAATATAGCAATGGTCATTTTGTAGTATATCAGTGATCCTAGGGTTATAAGATTTGGATCCTTGATTTGCGCGGTGCGGGGAATTCCACGAGATACGTACTTACGAATTAAACTAAAGTTATGCATTTAAAAAAGCTAAAGTTCACAAAAAAACTGATAAGCTACAAGTAAGGGTTTCGGTACGGTTTTTCGGTCAAAAAAATCAGAATAAACAAAAATTAGCCTAAAGTTCAGGAACAAGCAAATGACCTTCCTAAATACATAAATAAATGTATCTACAGCATAGTTTAAGAATAACCACTGTGATGGCTTTTACATTCACTTATTGAAAATTGCAGTGTGTATCAGTCAGAACTTGGAACACCAAGTTCCGAGAATTCGTCTTGAAAGAGATTTTATTGAAATGTTGTGCTGAATGGGTAAAAATATAGCATTAGTACAGACGTTATTACATTATTTTAGTAAATTCATCCGTTAATTATAAAGGAGTACCGTTATATATTTTAACCCCTAACCGGTGACATGCGGTCTGAGGGACCGCAGCGTTGTAAAACAAATGTACCTATTTGGTTATTAACAAATCTTTAATTTATGCTACCTTCTTAGATAATTTATGTAGGATATTGCATTCTTCACCTTTTATTTATCTCTCTTACATTTCTATACAATTGCAATTGAATTTTATGAGCAGTCTGTGAGACCTTACATCACGGCATGTATTTCGATGAAAAATGCAATAAAGTAAACGGCCTTCAAAAGGGCTTATTATTCGATGTGCCAACATACAAATAAAAAGCATTATTCAGAAAAATTCTGCTGATTATAGATATGTGAGGTCATTATAAAAATGCCTTTTCTTTCAAATTTTTGACTAATTTCAAACAATGATTTATAATTTAAAATTTGTTGCTATAAACATAAAATGAAATAGAAATCCAAATTAGTTGATAACTGATGAGATGTTAAAATTTGAAATTGTTCTTAAAAGCATAATTCAATCAGTTTATAAATATTCAAAAACAAACTGTTGCTGATTGTGTGACAACAATCGCTCGCCACTGGTTAAGGGTTAAGATGATTATATTTATAAAAATATCGTGGGATGTTATGAATCCTTAAGTTATCTCGTATATGGTTAATAGAAGAGACGAGTCAAAGAAACTAGAGGTACAGAATTTTTGATTTAGCACTATCTGCATTATTGCAGAAGAAATAAGTTCAAGGAAAGCTTCAGAAATATAGGTCGCTGATGCATTTTTGTCCTCTACACTAGACTGCTTTGTAAAGGAGGGCTGTGGTTCCGTGATGAATAGTTTTGATGCACAATACTCATCATAAACATCGTGCTAAATTCTGTTTCCAGGGTCTAAAATTTCATTCTCTCTCAGTAGGTCAATTAATGCATGGTTTAATGTAAATGATACTAGATTTATAAGACTCACTTACTATCAGCTACCAAAGATTGAATCTATTTTGAAGAACGATCCGGGATACATTAAACGATCACAGGAGGAGAAAAAATTAAGAGCTTCCGTGGGAAAACAGGCACTTGCTGTAAATGTAAGACGTGATGATACACAAATAAAATTATCGTAAATTATTTTCTGTTCCCTATCTTAAAGATGTAGGCCACAGAATTAGCATAAGAAATTTGCGCGTAAGAAAATTATATTCCTTAATATTCTTTCATGCAGGAAGGATTGCAAGGTACTGCTCGCTAGAAAATCTCTTCAATGACGGCTCTAACATGCTAATTAATTGTCTTCCCTGAAATGTCTCACTTCCCTGACTTCTGGGGTTATCAGAAAATCTAAGAAAGAATTTAAGAGGGTATAATCATTTAAAAGAAATTATTTTATATTACCTATTCTCAGGAATTTCAAAAAAGTTACTTTCATTCAATACCGATCAAAATATTTATGTTCCTTTTTATTCAAAAGAAGTTTTCTACCATCATAATTTCGATGGATTTTCTTAGAAGCCAGTGCAAGGATGAGACACGATGCGAATTGTATTTTAAAAATATTTGAAGTAGAATTTCCAAAATCTCTATATGTATATATTAGGAATGATTAAGAATAAACTTTTTTCTTGATGTGAAACAATACTACTTAACACATTTGATACCACGTGAAAGCTAAGATAATATAGTTAAGATAGATAGTTGAGATAATAAAATAGTTTAGTAGTTATAAATACGTAGCTGAGGAATAGTTTGGTATTCGTTCTAACATTTTCCATAATCTTAATTTGAATCTGGCAACTTATTCTCTATTATCTTAAATCTTGAGTGTTGTAATAATGCAGTTTCTAGATGGTGTGTTTAAGGAATACCATTTCTTGTGTCGTGTGAAAAGCATGACCTGCTGGATAGGGATAACCACTGTAGTTGTACATTTGATAAATCATCAAGTATAAGACCACCAAGCAGAAAAAGACATATGTTTGCAACTGCTCTTGACAACATCTGCTATGTCGAAACCACTATAGGATAGTAAAAGTGTCTTTAAATGAAGATTATCAGCTTCGAAGGTACCAAAAATTTTAAAAATATTAAACTGAATGATAACGCCGATTTTAGTCCAGATATTTGCAATAGGCCATTTTTTCCTCTTGTAAAATCTATCTTTGAATGATTGGAAATGATATCTTGTAATAAGTTCGGCCAAAAATGAAAAGAAATTTCCGAAACAATAATATTGTCACTTAAATATTTTGTGATACAAATTGAAATAATAGATTACATTTTAGAAAATGAGCTACATCTGAATCCTGATCAAAGAAAAACCTAGGATGAAATTCTCAACTAGGTGTAATCAAAGCTAGAAAGAGTTGCTTCAACATTGCCATGCGGTATTGAGGGAGGTCTGCGGGCAATGGTTGACTGATAATTACCAGAGGTATAACATAGCACACTTCAATCCTTAGGTCAAATTAATATTTGATGGGTTTTGTTTTCGCCATAATGGTAGATGTCTTTAGACAAAAATTGCCTGTTAAAGTCAGTAATGGCTGATGAACTAAATGCATACATTAAAACATCACACATTAGGATACAATTAAAAAAATTGAAACTGACAACGTATATGAGAACTTATCCCAGAGATGATGCTTCAACTTGGTCATTTTCAGTTCAATTATTGGTCTTAGGTGATTGAATATTAAAAGTTGAGCCAGACTGGGGCAATGGTATTCCCAAGTGCTATCTGCAATCTGGTCACATTATTGATGGCCTGAATAAAGTACAGTGCCTCCAGCCGTAACTAGTAAATTCAGGAAACGCGATTGATTTCGGATGCCAATCGATTTGAGAAATCAGTTTCAGCCTTTTTACATCTAAATCAGTACCCTACAAGCCACCTTTCGGCGTGTGGCAGGCGGTGCAAAAAAAGTCTCCCAAATGGCTTGGAAACATATTCTGCCAGGATAGCTCAACGGAGAGAGCACCCTACCGGCAATTGGGACCCTGGTTCGATTCTCGGTCCCGTTAGTCTTTTTTTCAAGTCCACTCTACCTTGGGATTTTTCCTGGGTGTGCACCATCTTGCGCTAGATCACCCATACCTATTTTCTATACTATGTCAGCCTTTGAAAACGAGTGAAATATAGTGTAGTACAGATTTCAATAAGATTCCCGGGTTTCATCAAGCAATTTAATTCTATTGAGCATATGATAGATCCTGCTCCGGTTGCATCCTAACTACTAGTGTTTCTAAATTCCATGCAACCATCAAAGTATCAGCTCACTTTTTAGAACTTAAAATTAGAGAACCTTAAATCAAAAAACTTCCAATTTAGAGTAAAATTGAAGCGACAATCATATTGCTGAGATATTTTGACTTTTATAACTGGGTAACGGTACTAGATTGTGCGTAAAGGTTTTGCACTCAACTGTTATCGAAACTACGATTTTGACAGGGTGTTTGAAAAGAGAAGATGTGTTCATTCCTAGAATTACGCTCATTCCTACCGATCTTCCATTCGAATTCAAAGTATTACATTTACCAGTTGAACTAACTTTTGTAATATTGATATACAAATCACAAGGACAATCAATGAACGAAGTTGGTATTCATTTTTAAATTCCATGCTTCTCATATGAACAATTTTATATCGCATGCGCAAGAGAGGGAAAAAATAATATATACTTGCTACAGAGGAAAAGGCAAAGACTATTGTCTACCTTAAGAAATTTGCATCAGAAAACACTTAATCATTTCTAAGTAAATATGGTCCTGTTCATTCAAAATTGGATGTGAAATACTAGTATATTTTAAAAAGTTTAAGTGAATATTGTATTAATTAAAGCACTTGCTCATTTACCAAATTTAATATTAAGTTTAAGTGGCGTTGTACGCATTATCATATATTTATTTACTTAGTTTACTAGTTAGGAAAGTGGAATATCCTAATATGTTTCATGTACCTACACGCGTGAATCGTTTTTTCCAATTAACGGTGGTACTCAGTTATTTATAAATCTTCATTTGCCCTTTAAGAACCAACGGGTAATTCAGCTAGCATCTTACAATAAATCCTCTAAAACTTTGATAAATTTGAAATTCGAAACGTAGGTTCACAGTAGGAAGAATCTATTCAATATCCTAATCTGCAAACGCAGGCATAGAAATAAATAGAGAAATTAGAATCGTTTCGAAATCCAATGAATGCTTCCCAAATTGTTCCATTCGCAAATTCATAAAACCAATGAGTGGCTCTAATAGAAGATTACTATTATAGTTGACACTCAACGAAGGATTGACGCCCTGAAAGCGAGTGAAGATGTCAGGAGGACGGGGATGAGTATGAAAGATGAGCAAAGATACCTCAGTTAATTAATTTGATTAGTGCTGGCGAGACGGAGTATGCAAATTACAGACGTAACTCTGAGTAATGAAGGAAATCCACATTGCCCAGTAGGGAATCGGCTGCAATTGCGAATGATGGTTTTTCTCGAATTGTTTCATTTCTCAAATGCAAACAAGTTGCGACCGCGAATAAAATTACCGCCCCAAAAAATATTTCGAAGAAAACACAAATTCGCTTCATGAACTGGATGCCAAATATGCATGTATTTCCATTAATCATCCTAACACCACCTACATTTCAAGCAACCGACGGAAATTTTCTTCCAACCCCGAAGTAAATTCTCCAGTGGCGGCAAATACATTATGGGAGGAAAACATGAGGAGGAAAGGTAAAGTGAATGTCTTTCTGAAATGCGCTTTAAGTACAAAAATGAATTACAGATGTACATACCTCTATCCGATTGACAAAAATTCATGATAGAAGAAAAGAAAAGAATGTTTTCAGTTTTCCTCTGGCACCAAATGTCCGAACAAATAAAAAAACGCTCCTACAAGCATTGAAGTTGAATGAGTACTATAGCAATACCCACGAAACGGATATGTTTTAAGAACTCGTAATTTTTCCATTAATAACAAATAGATTGTATGGGCAATAGGCATTTTTACATAGAAATTACTCATCTCCCTGGAGTGGTCACGCGCTTAATTATATCTGTTTGTTATGGAGGCTGAATATTTTTTGGAAAATCCTTGTGAAACATAATTTTCAAAATTAAAAATACTCTGAATTTCGGATAACACAGCAGGAATTTGCTAAAGAGGGTGCATTATTTTTTCTGCATTACAGTCCGAGTAACGAGTTTATTGAATTTAACGAGCACTCAAAAATAAACCATGATTCGTTGTATTCCATTTTGCTAATTTCGTACATCCAGTCAAGCATCTCATTAAAAGTTGAATAGAGAAGTTAAATTGAGAAGAGATTTATTTCATTTATTTACAATTAATTCCCATAAAAATCTCTTAGGAATTTTTTTTGCGTTGTTAGATTAAATTAACAAATTTATGATAATTTTAAACCTATAGAATTAGACCCATGGTTAACATCATCTACGACAAGAAAATGGAGGAATAGCAATGCCAAAGGTTGACTCGGATAAGTTTACCACGTCATACGCATTTACAAATTTTCAGATTATTAAAATAAAAAACAAATTATTAGGTAGAAATAAATGAAATACATACGTCATTATATAATGAAAATATGATGAGTGGAGATTACTGAAAGAAGATTGGGGTAACAGGAACCAGAAAATCAACCAATTAGATTTAATTCCTTTTAGGAAATTAAAGTTATGACAGCTATGGCAATCATCTTTCTTACGGAGTGTGATGATTGAATTAAATAAGTCCAGTTTTCTTTTAATAATAGCAATTAACTGTAACATACGGGAAAAACCCTCACTCATATGAAAGAATATACCAAATTCTTCCCAATCTATGTAACTTATAAGTTGTAACTAAAGGCAAGTATGTACCATATGGTATCACATGCAATTGAATAAACTTCATCCTTTATCCCAAGGAATTACAGGTGTTAAAAATAACTAGGACTCGAACCTAGGTCTCCCACTTTCCGGGCAGATATTCCAACCCTTAACTACCACACTGCGTCTCTTAGACTCAAGATTCAGCCACATGGCTCTTCAGTGCTTGGTAATTTACCTTTTCTCAGTCCTTCGCCCTAAGGAAGTTGCTAAGTAAGATTTTGATGACTTATTGCTACTAATAATATCTCCCTGTATAAGTAATTACCCCCATACGATTTAAGATATATCTACTCTTGCTATATATAGCCCAAGCCATAAAAATAACAAAATGCTCTATTTTCCAAATCTGCCACATTTATATTGCTTCCGGTATCACTTGTGGAAGTTTTCTTTCATTAATAAAAAGAATATTCTTCAAACAAGGAAATGGGTTAGATGACTTGGCACGATAAAGTCGTGCATCCCTTTTCCTCTAAAAACTGAGGAAACCTTACAATTTGATTCTAAGAATAAAGATTCAGGTACTAAAATAAGCATTTAAGGAAAGGAAAATTGCCATTATAGTCTGAATTTGAGATTTAATCAAAGCTTTTATTATTAATTCACTTTTAATGATTCTATATGACGCAAACCGGTGTTTCAGGGAAACATGAGTGGGAAGTTTTATTTATGGATATACTGAAAGTAACTATAACCACATACACTCGTATTGATATCTCACAACTCGGTTTCGGTGTCCCATTTCATTCAAATTCTGAACAACAAATTCCAATATAAATAACCTAGCAAAACATACATTCTATTTGTTTTCAAAATTCAAGTTGCAATGCCTTTGATAGGCTGCATGACCATTACCGTTGTATGAGCGCAATAGGAAACTCGTCCTGAATGATCCCATAACTATGTACGCCATTCAACAAAAAAAGCAAAAGGCCGAAGAAAACTTCAAACTGGTTTAAAGTTTTCTGAATCAAAAATTTCCATTGTGATTTCTTACAGTTTTTACGATGTCAATATTCATACAAGGTAAAACGTCACGATTGTTTATTACATCTCAGCACAAGAGATTTGCGAACTTGAATCTACGAAGTTTCTCGTTTAGGTTGTACCCATGACGTTTTTTCACTCCTTGCAAGTCCCCGTAATTCGCAGAGTTTCGAATTTCCCATTCCATTCGAAGTATCGCAATATCAATCTCTTCCTCCCGTGACATTCTCTTCGCTGTCACACTGAAAAAATGGCCCCGTCGCAACTGCGCACAAATCAATCTGCGGCCCTCAACTGTTACAAGAATCGCATTCGAATTGGAGAAGAAGGAATCTCACTCCTGGTGGACGCAATAATAACTACACGCCGACTGACAAATGACTATCGTCTCTCTTTTCCGCACGAATCCAATTATTGTTCGCTGAATCGTGTATTCTCCAGAGCACAACTCATCCTCGAGATGTTTTCCTCATTATCTGGACGAAGGCCTTCCAGCGAATGCGAGAGCTTCTCAAGTTTCGCACTGCGCATTCCCACTATCACATTGCATGGAAATACTTCACTGGCGACCATCTCTTAATTGCTTTTATCAGTGATGTCATTGAATTTAATTAATCACGGGTTCTGACGCTATCTGAAAACAAGTGCGAAAAATTCTCAAGAATACGGTTAACTTTGAACACCAATACGGAATCTAATAAAAGAATTCATTTTGATGAATATTAAAAGTCGAGAATAATGAGCCTTCTCACATTTGTTTTAATGAATTGCATTTACATCAGACAGCGGTTACCATACCTTGATGAACGAAATAATTTTCAGTAGCCTTTGGAACGAGTATGAAGGAATATATAGCATTCATTTACTTTTGTCTCAAACCTGTTCATATACGCAATACAATTAAAGTTACCGTGTTCTGATACCATTTTATTGGATCGGAGTATTGCAGCTAAACAGACCTATTTCACGTATCTGACACATGAGGTAGGTGAAGGCAAATACTCACTCCTCATAATAGTGAGCGTCATACTCTCTCTAAAGATTCTCATAGCTAATGTAGGGGATTAAATGTAAACCAGTCTGCGGCTTATGACTTTACAGAGAAGTATATTAAGATCATAAGCTTCACAGGTTAAGTTCTATGTCTTAAAGGTTCATTTAAATTTAAAAATGTTATACTTCAACGAGCGATAAAATGATAAATATAGTTTATTTTGAAATTTGAAGACTTAATTAAGTATATATGAATCAAATTGGTCTAGATTGATATCTTTGAAGCTCTGATGATGAGTGACGAACTGTATTTATGTCATTTATATTGTAACAAAATCGGTGAAGAATTCTGAGAATATCTTTAGAGATCTTACATATTAGCATACCAAAAAAGTCATCCCTTTATTGTGTAGTCTCGTACTGATCGACTCCTTGACACGAGGGACACATCTAAAGATATCACTCAAAATGGAAGATATTGGAAGTTGGTGTGGTGCTCCTACATCCGTTCCCAATTAGTATACCTTTTGGACTGTTTCATACCTAGCTTCGAGTTCTCCAGTTTACTCCGTGGCTCTGAGGTACTTAGACTTTATACTGCACATAAACAGTTTCGATGCAGTGCAACGGAATTAGCATTAATTAGATTCTACCTTAGGTAAGAATTAAGAAACTCCTATAACGTAGATTTCCACCAAAGGAAATGTAAGGTGAGTGATTTACATGTAACAAGCAGAAATGGTTCTGAGAAAGTACATTTCTTGAAAACTTTCTTTTAATTTTATAATAATATAAATAGTAATTAATAGAATATGTTGCATTGGTCCGTTCCGTTACCTATACCTGTCAATACGTTAATTTGTCATGAAAAGGTAAAATGAAAGTTGCCACGGTGTTAAGGAAGGATATTACAAAATTGTTCTTTTTTGGGCAAGAAACGGCATTTAGGACGAGATTTCGATTATCATAAAAAGTAATATTCAAATTGTACGAAGCACTTAAACGTTTTCCTATATTTTGCAATTATTTTATAAACAGCTGAGTTTGAGCAATTCCTTTTTCAAATTCCACCAAATTCGGCCGTAATTCGTGGAAAGACATTCTTAGCACAAAGAAAAAGACTTCCTCGATTCCCACACTAAATGAATTCATTTTCCGACGGGTTTCGGTAGAAAGGCCATCGTCAGGTGGCCCGACGTCAGGTGACCTGACGATGGCCTTTGTGCCGAAACCGATCGGAAAATAAAATCCTTTAGTGTGGACATTTGCGATGTCTTTTTCTTTGTGTTTAATTACTTTTTCGTTCACTGTGTGAACATTTATTCACTTAGAAAAAATTTGTTTATGTTAATTTGTTAATTTTATAAGAGCCCATAAGTCTATTGTCAATGGAACTCACATCGGCGGTTTGCGTTTGCAGAAAATTCGGTTTACACGAAATTCGTTTAACAAAATATGTAATGGCATCTCCTGCATTTTTTAAAACCGATTTCCACTGAAATAATTTTATTTGGCTTCATCACCATTAAAATGTTATAAACTCGGGATTACCGTAATCATTAGTTCATTCATGGAAACGTTACGGTTTTTCACCGGAAAATTACTCAATTTCCCTTTTAAATCAAGTAGTGTAAAATATTTATCAAGGAGAATTTGTTCAGGTAATATTTCACGTAGTAGTCTTTATGACGTGTGCCAATTAAATCCATTGCCCATGTCATCATATTAATGTCCTTTTCCTGTTATAAGCGTGTAAAAGTATGACTGTTTTCATCTTCTACTTGATTGTCGCCAAATATAAAATATTACGTACACTAAAGTGTAAAACACTTAATTGTGCAAATGTCATCGGTTAAAAATACTGAAATAATGGCAGATTCTATTTCTCATTGAAGGAAACTCTCATCACTATTTCAATAAAATCTAATTTTACGAGTACAGACCAAATGTTGTAATTATCAAGCATAATTATATTACACGATTAGATGTCCATGCATGACAATCAAAAAGGCTCACCTTTTTCATTGGATCGGAAAAAAATTCGGACACTTCCTTTATTAATTTTGCTGGATACCATTAACTGAAAAACATTATTGAAATACCTTTCATTCCATTACAAAACGCCAACGATTAATTACATAGGCTCTTCCCGGAAAAAACCTCGCAGAAAATGAGATGATTAAAATTGAGCGCATTTAAATTATAGCGAGGAATCAATAGATTGATTGACAGCAGTTCTTTCTGGTTTATGCTCTAATTTCTGGAATACGGCAAAAACATTGGAGAGGTATTTTTTACAGAACGTCTCCGATTCCAATTAACTATTTTGCTAGCTGTAACTGCTCTCTTAATGAAGGATATACAGCGAAACATATCTTCAGTGTCCACTAATGAAACCTTGTAAATGGTCACCTTGTGGACAGATGGTCACTATGGCAAGATTTATTTACAGGAAATATAAAATGAACTAAAATAAGTTTTTTAAATGTTTATACTGTGAACTTAAATTAAAACAAAGATGGTTCAGCAGCCGTTTATGAAGTACAGTAATACCTCATCTAACGAAGATCGGATATCACGTTTGTTAGATGAAAGGTGGTCTCCCAAAAATTCAGATAATTCAAACAGTCCCATATTCATGCTCTTCATTTTCATAGTGATGTTCATTCTGCATTGTTTATTGTGCGTAAAAAATGAAGAAAGGCTACTACTAAATTTTCAGTGAGCTAGAATGAGAGTAACGTTAATATTTTCAGAAGATTTACGCATGCAGACAAGCATGGGTATTAACCACATTTTGCTAATTAAGTCCGAGATCAGAGAAAAATTCTTAGCTACGAAACTAATTTATAGGGCCACTCACTAGTCATCACTGCATTAGAACAGGGAAAAAATATGAATGGCAGCGAATGTATCGAAAAGTTTCAAGTCTAAAGATACATTCTATGCAAAGAACTGCGTTAGAAAACACCGGCTTCTAAGTTTAAGTACATCATATCACATTACATCTTAAACTGGGAGCCTATCTTTCTTGCGTCAGCTGATTTAGCTCGGAGAAATTCACGTCGCTTCGATAAAAATGGGAAATCCGCCGTCAAGAGGCAATTCAGGCCATTCACATTCCGAAATTAACGGTTTCTATTGTAAATTACAAGCTGGAATCTATCCATTAGAATGGCTTACCATTAAGGTATTACGCTTTCAGCATATGGGAGATAAGTAATGCTTCAAAGGATAATGGAGCCGAGTTAAAATTCTCTCAATGATATCTCAAAGAAAGTTCGTAAAAAGAGTACTGCGCAATGAGGCTTTCGCGTGGAAAGAAATTCTCGATTCCTACGATAAGGGCAATCTCGGGAAAATTTTAGAGATAAGCTGCTTGCTATATCACTCTTTGAACACGGGATGAAATCATTGATTGAAATTATTTTGTAAATTAACTTCGTGAAAGCTCTGCCGGACATTCATTTATCTACTATAATATTTAGCCTGGGGTTTATGTATATGCGAAGGCATATGTATATATTTGTCCAACGACATTAACATCACTTGAGAAATACATGTTAAGATTATATTATTTTGTTTGTACATATTATTTCTTTTCCTAGGAGAAATGGCCATGAAAAAAAGTCCGACACGAACTACGGATATTCCATTTTATGTGTGACCACTCTGATCAACTGAGCTATCGTGCAAGAACAATTGGACATATCGTTAGGGAGACATTGTGGGCAATTTCCACCGGAATATTAATAGGCGCACACTTTTACGTTGTAAGTTGCCTCATACCCCTTTACTTTTCTCTTTTATAAAATTTAATAATACATAACACTCATAACGGGAAGAAGACCTATGAAGCAGACATTTTTAACAGGGACTCGATTTAATCATCAAATGTTTTTGATTTGAGGATAAGAACACTTTGAAAAAATAAATATTTTTTTAAACATGTTAGTCGTTCCTATAAGGACCTATGTTAATTGCAGAACTTAAGAGTGATTTTTTTTATTTAAATAAAAATGAATCCAATACATTACTTTGCATTCATAAGTCTTACAAGGAAACTTTTTAAGCATAATGTTGGTTAAAAATTCTTTGATAATATCCAAAATCATGACCTATTTATAAGAGATTATGAGTAAAAACTCTGTTAAGCTCTTCATTCGTTCTATTTCGAGCGCAATTACAGCGATTTAAAGGATTAATAACGCTTCTTTATAGACCACTTAGGCTTTGGACGGTACTTAATACCATTTAATGGTCTCCAGCTTAGAAATACTTCAACTTTTTCAAAAATGTATCCTAAAAATGTATTAACTATACATAACGCGATCATACTACGAATGAACATATAGAATCTATTTTTTCTTGTGCACTAAATAATTGCAGTGTGTCTAGGCCAAAGCAAAAAGGTGATTAAGACGCGACTTTAGGCCCACAATCATAGTAGAAGGTTTCCATACTCCTTCCTTAAAGTTTATGGGTGGTTATGATTATAAAAAAGGGCTGAGAGGCAAAAGCCTCAAACGTTCAGCTTAGAGTTGAGAGTTTACCAGCTTTTCCCAAATTATTCGAAAGTATGCCAGTCAAAGCTGTTTTTCGTCCTACGCGCTGGAAAATACGGCCATGTATTTACCAGCGATTGGACGATGAGAATGATATTCAATCAAGAAAAAATTATTAGTACAGAATACGAATAAATTATGGAAGACGAGCTTCTTTATTTAATCTTTACATCAATTATCTTTCCAACAGGATAAATTGTTTATTTAAAAAATACAAAGATTTTACGGAAGAAAGGCGTTTAACATAAGCCCTACTAAACATACTATGTTTAAAAATCTAATTCCGGAAGATGGAGAATGAACGTTTAGGAAACTCTTTATAGTTAAATAATTATTGTGATTGATTTTAGGCATTCCCAATCCCAATCCCAATTCCCAATCATTACGTTACTTATCATAATTGTCTCTAACTTTGAAATCAATTTAGACTCAAAAAATGTACGCCTATGTAACATACTTCCGTCAGGAATCTGAAATTAGTTGCATAATTGGGAAAGCTTTTTCGGGCAATTTCTTCTAAAATTTATTTTAACTGCGAATGAATGAAAATGTTTTATGATGAATATAGAAATATTTATTTGATTGTATTTTAATTAGAATTGTTATCTAAAATAACAAAAGTAAATCTTAGTAAACAAAAGTAATCTTTTATCTAGAATAGCAAAAGTAAATGTCAAAAACCAATAAGAGCTTCTTGATGGAAATGTGAATATATAAAACCAATTCAATAAATTATTGTGTGATTATTGATGCTTACAAAACTCTAAAATAATTCCAAACGACCAAAACCAGACGTAGGAAATAATAAACCGCATACGACTAAGTGGTGTTGCTTGTATACCAAGGCTTTCAATCAAAGTAGCATATTATATCCATACAATCGGATCCTTTCAAACGGTGCAATCAGTTAATAAACCTATTAGTCGCAACAGTAAATGTACATCCATGCATGCGCACAATAGTCATTCCCTCAACAAAGACTTTGCATAGTGTGCATGTACGTTTGCTACGTACAGCGCCGAATTGGTTTGCTTACTGCTTGCACAACATGAAAGAATCCACCTTACTAATGATCTTAGTTATTGTAAGGGCTCTCTCGAAACATTTCTGAGCAAATGGTATTGGAATTCCTTCTGTTGCTCATGAACTGAAGCGTAAATGGCTTCCCTGCATCATCATTTCCCTCTTCCTGTCCAGCATCACAAAGGACTCCAATCATTCTTCCTCGAGAATGAGAATTGACAGCGCTGCGACGTAATATTCATTCAGAGATCTCCTATAGGAAGAGGAAATGGTCCAATTGAGATACCTCTCCATAAACATACGTCCCTCTCTGTCCTTCTCTTAAGATCCCTCTCCCGGCTACTAATTGGGTCAACATCTCTTCCCCTAGTATTTCAAGTGATTAGCGGATTACACCGACTTGGTGTGTCTGCGACCTTGTTCTAAGTGCGTACGGCTATGCCATCGTTGGATAGAGAGGGTGATTAAAGCAGTTGCAAGTGGAGGGAGGGCTATCGTAAGGAGTGCTGAGACAAGGCTTCGATCGGTGGTTATTTTCGTTCCGGCCTTTTTCTCCGGTTAGATAAAAACGACAGATTTCGTTTCGAAACCGGTTTTGCTACTGAAGAAACCGTCGAACCTGTTAGAACTTGTTTTCTGTCCCTGTGCAAACCTTTTATGGAAGATAGCGCTTATATAGAATTTTTTCTTAGAAATTTGGAAGAAACCATTAGAATAAAATAAATGACCAAAGAATAAATTCAGACGTTAAAATTCAAATTCTAATAGTTAATTGCGATATGTCGTAGCATATTTTTATGAAACGTAACTACGGTTATATTTGATGACAATCTGGACCAAGAGTTGGAAAGGAAAGAGTAAACTTTTCCAGTTTCGGCTCAAAAAAAATAATTTTAATTTTCCGATTCGCATTAAGTTTTCACTTTGGCAAGAGTAACTGTTTTTTCGATGTCGGTTACCGTTCTATTTGGATACCTTGTGATAAGGCAGGAGAAGAAAATCACTGATCATTATTTTTGGGACTAAGGACCCTAGTTAAGAATCTTACCACAATTGATTAGAAGGTTAAAGAGGTATAGAACGGTGTCACAATTTATCATTTAACTATGTGTGGTTAAATGATTCTTCTTAGAGCACTTTTCCAATTATTCGTCGATTATTTATACCAGCGTAACGCTTCTGCAATCAATTTCGTAGCCTTTAAAGTGATGTGATGTATTACTCAGAAAATCATAGAGGATATCAATTTACCAAAGTTTGACATTGCAAAAGCGGGCACAAATTCTTGTAAAATGTGAATGATTTCATTTGTTAAAGAAATACGTTATATTATATTCGATTCACTAAAAGAACATAAGCGGAGACTCATAAAGATTTACTTCATTAACTTATTTTCAAAGTTGTATTATTATGATAAGAAATTAGACTCATTAAAAAAACGATGGAAATACGGTAAGACAGTTAAATGATCATGGAGAAAGATTCATGCTCTAAATAGTAAGACGGTTAAATGGTAATAGTAAAAGCGTTATGAAGTTACATAAGTATCTGAGAGTAGTAGAATGGGGTGGGTAAAATACAAAGCTAAATCAAGAATGAATTAAATTCTGTGAAAGAACTGCCGAAGTGAAAGAAGTAAAGGCGCAATTGATATGCCGCAGAGAATATGAAAAGGGTAAATGAGCGCCGAAGTCCATCCTAAAGAAACAGAAATGCTAGCAGATATGTGACTGAACGAGCGATATTAAGAATCGAAAACGGACTGATGGCAAACGACGATTTCCGAGATAGTGTGGCTGGTAAGGAAAGGCACCATAAACTCCGAAGAATACACAAATGTGTTCTCCCTTGGGAACATCCTAGATCAAATCGCGGAAAGGAATAGACCAAGGGACAGAGAGAAGGAGAGCATGGCAACACAGACCCTTACAGAAGAAAAGGAGGTTTATGTTAGCCCCCGAACAGCCGTCAGAAGGCTAGAGTTATCGAAATGCGTGAAATTCAAAGGAAGAGGAGAAATGCGTGGAATGAGGTAGCGGAGAATTTGGAAAAGATCATTGGACGAAGGGCAATAATGGAATCGGAGAGATTCTTGGATTGGAGAGATGACAAAGGAAGATGTAGGGATTAGTGGCTGTAAAGGCGGATTTCTGCCAGGAGGAACGCAGCCAATTACAGTCACGCAAAGGGATCGCAGCGCCGCTGACGGATTCTTGGGAAAAGGTTTTGCGCGGATTTGCCTTTCTCCACCTGCACGCCAACGTAAGACCCTCGTCCATCTCTTCCACTATCGGATATGCATCTTCCCTCTCCACAGCCTCCGAGCCTGTTCACCCTACGCATTGCGAATTTGGGCGATTAGGCCTCCTTCATTCCGTCCCCTGGCCCTATTTTCCCTATCGCGCTTTTTCCTCTCTCCCTCTTATCTTCCATCCCTCACATATACAACGGCATCTCGTTTACGCATTAAGGGTTGCCTATCTGCATCAATTTCAATTTATCCTAAGACGGATGTTCCCCAATGTGGGAGATACAATAAGCTCCCCAGTTCCGAAGTTGAAGGGATTTCGAAACGTTTTACGCGGAAGTTATTTCCAAGTTCGCCTTCACTAACCATTAAATCCGTTCTAATTTCCCAGATGCTGCATACGCTGCGGGATGAACTATATCTGCAATCTTCCTGACGTTGCGGTGATATTTAATTACGACTCGCTCGTATCTTGCAGAAATCGATGCATGCGTAATGTGTCTTCGAAAGAGGACGAGCGATGTCAATTATACCGGCTGCTCGACCCTTTTCTAGCATTAAAACCAGACTCAGAATAATAAGATTATTTTGGAAACCGGTGCGAGACATGTGTACTACTTTGATTTGGACGGAGACGAAAGGATAGATGACAGCTGAAAAAGCCTTTTCGTTCACGCACAGATGAGATTAAACCTTTAAACGGGCTCATGATATCATACTTATTCCCAAAATTTGGTTTTGATTTTACGTGGGTTATAACATTACGAATCTCATTGTTGGTCATAAAATCCCTTATCTCTCATACTCTTTTTCACTTAGTTTAACGTAAAAAGTGCTACTAGTAAGTGCTAAGTACTATATTACAGAAAACCCTCATCAACGAGAACTTGTACTAACAAACGTTTAGGTAGCTCCATTGAAACATTAAGAGATATTCTGACTTTATCGGAGGAAATTTATAGGAGCTCAGTACATATAATTTTATTGGATACGTCTTCAACTTTCACTATATCAGAATTTAGTAATGCAACGTATGAACTATTGCCAATAAATGTAACCAGGCAAGCAAATAATGGCTTTTCCGTACTTATTCATATTAGTAACGGTTATTTGGAGTGAAGGAAACCAAAACTACGACGCACGAGATGGAGAACAAAGGTTTGTAAAACTAACAGTTAATGCAACAAAAGTTCTAAAGAAATGTTTGCTTTAAAATGAACATTCTGAGCGAGAAACACTAGCAATTGCTTAAATTTAAGAAAGAAAATGTATATACTCAACTTCATTGGACGATACCTGGTGGAACGCCATCACTAAATAAAAATATCGCGACTTAGTTTCTTCCACAACTAATTATTTAATGCCACCGGTTTCGGTCATACAGCCATCATCAGGTACACTACCAGAGATACTGAGAGAATTTATAGTGGGACACTCAATTTTGCAAGTAAGGTAAGAAGTGTGGGGGAAGTTGGTAAAGGCGATTTCGTTTGCTAAATTTAGCGGAGGCGACACAATTTCTGTGATCTCCAAACAATCCCACTACTTTCTTTTGTCTTGCTTGTGTAGAAGTTCAGGTGTAAAGGAGCTGGTATGACCGCTCTCCAAGAGGTGGTTGGAGAAGTTGGGGGAAGAATTCCTCAGCCGATAGCACAGTAGGTGTTCCTGGGCCTTCACTTTCAAGCCGCGTCCAGTCTGCCGAAATAGGACGCAGAACAATGTAATAATTCAGCTTGTAAACTCCCGACAGGTCACCAATATCCCTTTTGTCTTTAACTCCGGGGATATTTCTCCGGGGATAAAGGTTATTTGGGGTACAAAACCCAGCTCTCAGATTTTGGAGTAAAAGATTCTGTAAGCGGAAGGAAATATTTCCTAAGAAAAGAAGTTTAATCCATGTTATTATTTGGGCTTTTCCGGGGATAATGCTGGTAAAATCGAAGCAGGGGTTATCTTGGAAGATTTTTTTCAGAGACATCTGTCAGAGTTTTCTTAAAAACCCATTATTGCTGGCTATTGTCCTTATGGTGTTCAGCTCCCCAGCAAACGCCTCAGTGGTCAGGGGGATATGTAGGAGTCTATGAATCATCGAGTGAAACGCCGCCTGCTTATGAGAATAATGATGCCAAGAAGCATTGTGAATCACATAGTCTGTATTACAGTATTCCCGAAATATTTTAAATTTCGGTTGGGAATTAACTGTGGATATTGACAGGTCTAACACGTTCAGTACCCCTCCCTTTTCTAATCCATTTGTGTTCACCCGTGAATTTGAGGAGAGAGGGGTACTGAACTTTTTTAGATCCGTCAATATCCATTGTTAACGCAACCAAAATTTAAAATATTTCGGAAGAATTGTTATATAATACAGACCATGGTCTATACAGGTTTTACAGATTCATAATGCTTATTGGCATCATGTAAAGTTTATCTCATTCATCTAAGCCAATCCTAGATAATCTCGAGTCCATTGTATTCCATGAATATTCTCTTTCTATGACTGCTAAATTATTACTAATTCTTCGTATACTATATTTACAAGCAGTCTAAAGTAATCCATTTAATATAATGCATCGCAATTGTTTATATAGGAAATATGCCGATGAGAAGACGTACATATATATTACATTTTCCTGATGAACATAATTTGATTTTTTGATCGATATCTACAAGTTCCTGTAAAGGAAAAAAGAACGATTATGCGCAAAATGTCAAAATTCTGAACTATTCTTAAAAATTAGAAGTATATATCAAGAAGAATGACTACTGGTTAGATATCGTTACCTCGCATATATCAGCCATATTCGTGGGCAAGACTCAAACGTTCAACCAATTTTCGTCAAATTCATAAAAAATCAATCATTTAACCTTTAAACGCCTAGCGTGCCCGTACGGGCACGGTAAAAACCAGGGTCTATTTGCCGAACGTGCCCGTACGGGCACGATGAGTTTCACAGTTGATTACAAATACGATTTTATTCACAGATTCACGAAATTTGGAGACATTAAAGCCTCATATTTCTTCTCTATACCAGCACAAAATGCAAGCCATATGTCTAAGGTTTATTGCAGGAAGACACTTCAACGTAAGTGTCCTCCACAGATTGCCGCTAGACCACTTGACGCCATCCTGTCTTTAATCCTTCTCAATGGTTATTAGTAAACATGAGCATCTGTTTGGGATTTTCTCGGATATATTTCTCCGTTTTACGCATCGTAGAATTTTT
>KZ309196.1:0-12042 GCA_000376725.2 Ladona fulva | reverse complement strand
CGCTTTAGGTGAAAATTTGCCGTAAAATATGGGTTCGCCATTTTGTTGTATAACTTATGCAAATATTTTACTAAGATCATTCAAACCAAGTACTATAAAGCATAAAGAATAGGTTTATAATACAGCATCGTTTTTTACCCGATGATTTTGCTCATTTGGGTTCAGTGTTGGCTTGAAGTTGAAGAAATTTGTGAAAAAACGAAGACCGGCTTTTTTCGTAAAATTTGGTCAACTTTGACCCCCTGTAGAATTTTAATGCGCGGGAGTAAGAGTAAATTATTTGGCACCTATATGTAGAATTTATATAAGAATAGCCATGCGAAGTTTCAAAATCCTCACTCCAAAAAACCATTTTCTTATTTTTGGCCAGGTTTTTTCGATTCTAGCCCACTGTGCGACGTGGTCATTTAGTGGTTAGAATACCAATCCGGAAAGATTGGGTTCGCGTCCCAATCATGTCGCTATTTTTCACTTTGGTTTATCCTTGGGTATCGACTTTCTATTTGTGGCCATTTCATCTCTCCTTATTTCCATTTTTTCTGGTCACTAAAATCTAAATTCTAGCAAGAGATAAGATTGAAAGAATACATGATGGTTATTTTTTTCAAGCGAGCCACAACAGAATATTTTGTTAGACTAAAAAATCGTCAAGGGTCACACAGCGATATAATGAAGAATGACGGTCTTGTATCTCTTGCAGCCTGTTCACGTTAACATTTATAATCCTGTCAAACGGATCATAAAATATAGCGGGAGCACTTGCGTAACTGTCCCTTGTCGGAGAAATACTGTATACCGTACAGCGGAAAGGCGTTTCTATCTTATTTTTATGATCCTATATTTGAGCAAAGTGCGGTATCGGAGGAATGTAAATCAATGCCGCTGCATAACTTTCATGCACTAAAAAGTTAGTTAAACTTTCAGAGACCACATTCGGATTAATTGACGGTGGAGGTGATTGGTTTAGCGATCGCATCGGATATAAAACCCGCTCATTTGCAGCGGACTCTTCGGGAATTAAACTGTGGACATTATCTCAATTAACATTTCAATTCAATTGTTTGCGGTTCCGTCCGCAATGGAAAAAATTACGGATTAACAGTGGCTTCGAAAGGCGATGAGGAAATCAGGCGGCGATATTTCTATTGGAAGTGTTATTGCGTCCAAAAGAGATTTATGGATTGGCGCGATATATCGCGGTTGCGATGCCCGTCCTCAAATTGCTGCGAAACGTAATTAGAAAACGAAAGCAAGGGTCCAATTTCTGGCGCTAATTCTGACAAACAGGTTGAAGTGGAATAGGCGCGTCGAAGGAGGGTTAACGAGGAAAATTTTTGGGGCTGTGGGGGACAAAAGCGTCCATCAGAACGCAAACCGTCATCTACTTACACCTTATCTAATTCCTGAATACATTTATAATCCCAACTTTGGTTTTACTGTATTCTAAAATTTTTTAGTGCAAAAAGAAACTGAAAACGGGATATCGTTTTTCAGGAGACAGAATGTATGCTCGTAAACAGGAATTCATCAAGAATATTTTCACCAATGTCTCTGAGACTGAATAGCGTGTAAAGATTTCACAACATGCATGCCCAACACTCGTTTGGAGGCAGAGGGTTATGCATTAGTAAACTATAGACACAATTCTCAAAATGGAATTTTTTCTCGAAAAAAGGGATAAAATTACTTCCTTCTAAAAACTTGCTAAGAAAATGTTCACAGTTTCCTTCTGGGAATCCTAAACATCTTCCCGAAGTCTACATGGTAACTTGAGTCAATGGCTTATCAACCAGATCGCTGCGGAACAACGCATAATTCAAATGTCTGAGGCTGATTTGGAAGCGAGGAATATCTCAGATTCAATCACTAAAAGTTCGGTTCTCGAAAGAAAATCTAAATAAATTACCAATAACTTTGGCAGCATAATTAGAAGGAGGTTTGGATGTGTAGAGGATCTAGTTGGAGTTAGATAATCTCGACGTAAGCGGGAATTCTTTGCCTTTACTGTAGCACAGAGAGATAACTCTGGGGAGAAATCCGATAGCAGTCTCGCCTTCCGCTTCCCAGATTAAGCAGTCAAGGAAAACCAAACTCGGCGTCTGTCAGTGCACACCGTGAACGAATAACTTCGGCCGCCTGAGAACAGTGCGTGACTCTGTTCGCGTTAGAGTGATCGACGTGAATTTCCAGAAAGTTCTCTCTGTGAATTTGTCATGACTTTATCGTGAGTGGCTCTCGATTACAACTTGGATTGGCCTAATTGATATTTCAATCCGCTCAGATTTCGTTCACGAACGGCGTTTTGGAAGCCGTTAAAGAACTTAATTTACTTAGCGAAGCTTCGGAAGGGAAATGCATCCTTGGGTCTTGAGTAATCGGAACTGATGATAGTCCATCTTTTAAATCTTTCCTAAACACCATATTTCCCACTCGTGACTGATTTAAATGAATTATCGAATAAAGGTACCTCTGTTGTAACCATTACATATTTAAATCAACACAATTATTAATTGGTATTTAGATTGAAACAAGGAAAATATCGTATTTTTTATTTTTCCTACAGAAATTATTACCACCTGGCGAGTTCCCTATCTGTATTCATCTATACTTATAAGAAATCTGTAAGTGAGCCGTTTCTGTACATTAAATACACTTTAAAAAAAGTGGTAGATATGGCAATTAGAAATGATACTGAGTTCAAAACGCCTATAAAAAATATCTGTCTGTTCACACATATGCCTTTTTGTGTATTTATTGGTGTAAAGTATGATCCCATGCGAGTCGTTGCGTTCCCATAAGATATGTATACCATATGTGACTTCATATTAATCTTTTTCGGGTTCTATTTCTATAGAAAATGAAAAAAAACTGGAACGTTTTTCATAAGAAAGACTTCGTATGAAATGGACACATTTTTTATAAGAAAGAAGTTTTATACAATCATATTTTTATCGATGTTTGAGAGTTTCAGCTCCGGATTATGAGACCTTTAATTTGAAAGTGTTATTTTTTTTATAATCTCTCCCATTGAGCTAAATAAAGATGGGAGATGTTAGTTTCTCTTTTGTACAAATATCGCTTCTTATTTAATCCTATCTCTACTTTCTCCGTTGAGAATCAACGTTCACTTCAGGTAGTTAAATTTAAGTAAATAAATATGCATTTCAGATTTACAATCCTATATAATATACTGACGGAAAATGTACAAGTAATAAATAATCAGGGAGGCTTCAATTGTATATTTTATATTAAAAATGAAGTATATTTTATACCGTGAATGTCTACTGAAGAAAGTAAAGTTACAATAAATATCTTAAAATTAAAAAATTGTATGTGACATTTACAATTACCGAAGCTACGCATTAATTGACTTTTCTCACTGAGAAGAAGAAGTCAAACTTTGTATATTCCGTAAAAAATTTGAACTAGTTTCCCGATTTTTGTTTCATTCAATTCTTGCTATACAACGGATTTTATGAACGAGATTGATATCATAAAGGATGACTGCAATAGTGAATCCTCTAAATGTATATATTATTTGGAAATTAGAGTGAAGGAAACAAAAAAAAACTGGTGGAGTGCTCTGTCCGTCCCGGTAGAACACTTCTCAAAGCCATATGTCCTTTGCCCGCAAAGTCTCCCGATTTTCCTGGTCCCGTCAATTAGTTATTTTTTAAGTCCAATCTTCCTTGGGAGTTTTGAAATGCCCTTTCTAATAATTAGAAGTTGCAAACATTTGGAATGGCCAACCTGTATGGATAATACCATTAACTTAACTTTCCGCGAACTAGTATTGATAAATTTTGTAGAATGTCGAAGAAAAAATATGCAAACATTTTGAAAATATTTAGATAAAGTCGAATAGAGCTATTACTTTGGAAATGTTTCTAACAAAAGTGCCCCGAAGACCTTGAAAATGTCGTGCATGTAGAGGCCGCTAAATACTTGTAGAAAGTTTAAAGAAATGCAACGATAAATCAGTGAGCTCAGATGCTTCGGGATACAGGATAGGAATCTTTTGAAGTTAGAAAATTTAAACAAAGATTAATGTACTGGGCAAATTCAAAGAAAGCACGTTCAGAGATGATGCAGTCGATATAATGCGTCCACCATGTTACATAAACCGTGATACTGCGAGAAAGATCAGGGAAATAAATGCTAGAACAAATCGTTTCAAGAACTCATTTTTTTCTGCGAATGATACGCGAAAGCAATCGATTAGGGAAATAGAATCATGGTGCACGCACCCCCTGCCACACGCCGAAAGGCGGCTTGCAGGGTACTTATATAGTCATAGGCATAGACATAAATATATTTATATCGTGTCTTCCACAATTTAAAATAACAGAAAGAGTAGAATGTAATAATAACTTTCATAAAATGATTTGATTTCGAGGACTTAGTCATTTTGGACTCCCAACAGTGAGTAGATTGCATAAAGAATCGATGGCTTCAGACATTACACGCTAATTTTTATGACTAATGTTTATTGATGATACTATGTATGTGTACTGATCTCACTCAATCTTGCAACTGAACTTTAACTCAATAAATAAAACACTTTGCCAAGCTTTACTAAAATATTATGGCGAAAACTTAGATCGTTTCCTAAAATGATATAAGCTATCGTCCAACTCAACTAACTCTTCTCCCTTTCACAGCTCTTGAGAAATGTAATGGAATACTTTTTGCAAAATTCAGTATGAGAAAAACTTAGAATGTAATTGAAATTAACTCTCTTGGCATAAATATTTGATATTCCACATGATTCCCTCAGTCCTTAAATGGTAATGGTAATTGTAAGGTTAATACAATTTGAAGAAACAAAATTTCTCTGTAAGCATTTTTAAACAGCTTCAATTGCGCTCGATGATAATAGTAATAAAGCCTTGGGTGCAGTATTATCTGACAAAGCTAAATTGGCGAAAGTTTCCAAACTATTTTCATAGCAATGCATTAGACAACATTTGCTTCGTATGCAGAATGTAGGTTAAACTTACCATCTTTGGAATATGCCACTCAAACAACGGAGGATCAATGCGTAATATAGATTATGTACTGTATCACTAAGTCACTAAACAATAGCTCATTCAAATAAAAAGTGGATAACAGACACGAATATGAAAGACAAAACGAACTTCATTTTTGAAATCGTGACATTAACTTGTGAACTTATTTGCCTGTTAAGATAATCTATATTAATCGATAAAGTAAGAGAATTATGAGAAGCAGCGTAAACTATGCTTTATCTTTAAATTTAATAATTTTCAAAATTTCTGAGAAAGAATATAAATAACTGACATATTTGGATGAGGTTTAGATAAATATGTATAGATACAATAGCTTTAAATACTAGTAGAGTCTTAGATTAGACGAGTTTATATGCGTTTCATTTTCTACGTCTGCGCGTAATTTTTTCTCAATTTAGTATCGTCTAACTACGGAGATTATGCTGAATGAATGCTTAAATGTTTACACAGCAAAAAAAGAGACTATCAAAAGAAATAAAATATTCTTTCAACCGATTTTTTCATTTGCAGCAGAACACCTGCCAAACTGTCAAAGGTTTGGTACCGAAATTTTAAGTTAACAAATTAAGTACACATAATAAAGTAATAACTCCTTGAAAATTAAGTACTATATGAAGTGGTTGTATCGTATTGTAAGGATGACATTGAAATGGGATGAATATGAACCTATAGTCGACAGTTAATTTACTCCATGTGAACTGTTCTGCATTGATGTGAAAATATTTTTTGGGCATAAAAAAAAATCGAAAGGAAATCTTTACCGCAACGGTACTTTATCATTTATGAGGAACGTAGAATGAATAGCCAATCAGGTGTTTATTCTCATTGTTTCATTTCGACCGTTAGAATCTTCTTGTAGCTCTTTTAGTGCCGTGTAAATGAATGATTGCGGCAATAAAGATACCAAGTACTTAAGCTCTACTTAAATAAGGGAAAATAAAAGGTTCTTAACGTAGCACAAAGAGGTGCGCGTCTAAGTACCATAAGAGTAACGTAAAAAATAGCAACATGACTGGGAAACGAACCAAGGTCTGAGGGACACTTCGTTTCGAGTCCCAGTCATATCACTTTTCCCAACGTCAGTTTATCATTCCATTTAAATATCTGACTGTGCAATAACAATGACATTTTTTAAATGTATCATTTGCAAGCTTATTTTATTCTTGTTAAAAGAATTGATACTTAGCCACGAGATTAATTTAAAAAAAGGTGTTTATATCTATTTTTTATCAAAATAGATAACGTTTCATCTATATATAATGTAATTGACAGGAATCTCTCTATACATTGAGTTGTTATCAGTATTTTTAGTGTCAGTACTTTTTTAAACTGCTAAATCTGATAAACTTCAGAGTAAAACTTGTGCAGCAAATAGAATTGAAAAAGAAATCACTAACGGATGAGAGAAAAGCCGGTTAACGAAGCACTGAAAGCCGAGCGGTTGAAATCTTAAGGAGAAATGTGAAAATTATCCACAATTCCGGGACTCGAACCCTGGTCTCCACTTTCCGGGCAGTTGTTCTAACCATTAACTTAAACGTCGACCTTAATTAAAACGGTAAAGATAGAGCTTTGTGGCCCACGCAAGGTGTGTTGGTCATTCTCTCAAAAGCATGCCCTTAACAGTGTGGAATTAAGTCGGAATCTACTTGAGTGATTGTACGGCCCTGAGAACCTCACCTCACCAGAAAGTGGAACACATGCTTTTGTGTTCCCATCATGTCGATATTTTTCAAAACTGTTCCTCGTTTAAATCGCTAACATTTCAATCGCTTAAATTTTGTTAAGTTGTATTTTTTACCGAACTTGTTTCTAAAACAACATTTAGCTCTAGAAAGAAAAATCATAAAATCATTATTTCTATCTTATTTAGTCGTTAGGCTAACGCTCTTGAAGGAATAATATGAAAATTCCAGTTGTTAAGCGAGCAGCTTGCATTCCTGTACAACCATCACCGAAAATTCCTTAGGACGACCTTTCATGCATTTCGAAGTACGTGCGTTGGATGAATAACTTTCGATCCAAGCATGAAATATAAACATCTGTGCACGTTTTATGCCCCACTTATTTATATGTTACAATTCAAAAGAACGAATTTGTACATTTTCAGGGCATGAAGCAAACAAAACTCATTTCCTGTGATAAAAGGTGGTTTTAGCCCATTAATTCCTGAATGACACCGAACGAAGCAAGGCCACGAACGTCACTCCTCGTGAATTTGTACCCGTTTGAGTTAAATGGAATTGCCAGGAAGGATAAATTAAATTTTCTACGTATGCCGCACCTTAAAGGATTTGCGGGAAATTTCGTGGACTGTTTCCCACTATGCAAATGGTGAAATACCGTGGCTGTGTATTCCTAAAAACCCCAAAATCTGCCTTAAAGCGCGGAAAAACTTCAATAAAACACTGCGTGCAGAGGAGTTGAATGGCCACATGACGGATGCAACGGCAATAAATTTTAAATATTTCGCGGAGATATTTCTCAATAAAATATGCGCGTTATGTGGACGTGATACGGTATTTTATACAAGTCGACCCATTTGAATTTATGAGGCCATTCCATCATTTATAGATATAAATTGTGGAAGTTTTTGGTCCACGTACTCCGTACTAGTGCCAATAAAAATAGTGGGAATTGTACTTTTGGGGAAGTAATTTCATTTCACTCAGATTTTCCCAGTATGAAACAAAGATCAATTCTTCAACGTCTCCTATTATCAGAAATAATACTGCAGCAATTATTGCTTCGATGAGTTACGAGTAGGAAATAGAGGCCAACGCTTTAATTCGAAATTCAACTCCACTTATGAATGGGATCCCAGCCAAACGGGAACGATCATTATTTACAATAATATTTTATACTGAGCTACATTTATCATCTAAAATGATGCATCTGAACTACATTGATGGCAACAAATAATATATCTGGCGTTCGAATTCCTTAGGACCTCCGTTATATCCGAGTGGGCAGTGCGTTCACCTTTTAATGGAAGTTGTATTGGGGTCGATTCCCGCCGGGACGATATGTGCGAAATGACCACAGCTATCGAGGCACCTTTAACAATACTACTTCTACTTGATCTCCTGAACCGTTACTATTCCTTCTATGATGATATTAATATGCTAGTAACGTATAGGCACACTTGAAGAAATTTAAGAGTATGGGTTGCAACGTGCCTGCATCCCATTTGATATATATATGAACTGAAAATAACGACTAGTATCACTTACTTTAATCTTCTAATTTAATTAATAAGAATCAATTTGGATTTGGTCAAAATAATTATGCATTCCTCTGGACACTAAAACTTTTTTCAGCAGTGTATCCCAAACATTTTTCCTCAGCAGGAACTGCATTTAAAGCTTCGTAGGTTTGATGAAAATTCATATCAACAAAGTGGAGAAAAAATTTGTAAAATAGATTTTTTCCTTCCTGCAGCTAACTTCAATTATATCATTACATATTTCCGAAAGCAAAGGTTCTATAAAATAATATTTATAATTAAAAGCATGTATCCTTTTATGGCACCTTCAGTAGTCTACGTATGGAACACCGGCATGTAGCAGGATGTGTATTTTATTTATGTTCATTACATCTCAAACAAACATCCATTTATTGGACAATCACAGTAGTGGACTTCAAACAATAACAATGGACGAACATCACGACCATTCCTTAACAGGTAAAATCCGTCTAGCCGGGATTAGAACCAGTTAAGAAACACTGTGTTTCAAATTATTTGTATGTATTTGAATATATGTAACAAACGTACCAACTTGGCCTCTCCGATTAGCTTGAATCCATACTCAATTAACAGACGGATAATAACTGAAATAACCGTCTAAATCGTCCAATGTTATTTGTTCAATCGTTTCCTTAAAACATCAAATCTGCAGTAAATATCAAGCATTTCCGTTGCAACTAAACTCAGTTATTTACAACAGAGGTAGGCAATGTTTTTCTAAGTGTGTGCCGACTTTAGATTACAAATCATTCAGAGCTCCAACAACATACACATTTCTACACAAATCAAGGTCAATATACTTCAATGGTACTTGGCCGGACTTCGTGGAAAGCCATAATAACAAAATAAGCAAGCACTTCGTTATTTCCACAGAGAATTCTCTGTGAAAATAACGAAGTGCTTGCTTATTTCTAAGTACCATAAGAGTAACGTAAAAAATAGCAACATGACTGGGAAACGAACCAAGGTCTGAGGGACACTTCGTTTCGAGTCCCAGTCATATCANTATTACGTAATGAATATGGTAGAGGATTGGTACATTATTTTTGTGAAGATGGTATTACGTAATGAATATGGTAGAGGATTGGTACATTATTTTTGTGAAGATGGTATTACGTAATGAATATGGTAGAGGATTGGTACATTATTTTTGTGAAGATGGTATTACGTAATGAATATGGTAGAGGATTGGTACATTATTTTTGTGAAGATGGTATTACGTAATGAATATGGTAGAGGATTGGTACATTATTTTTGTGAAGATGGTATTACGTAATGAATATGGTAGAGGATTGGTACATTATTTTTGTGAAGATGGTATTACGTAATGAATATGGTAGAGGATTGGTACATTATTTTTGTGAAGATGGTATTACGTAATGAATATGGTAGAGGATTGGTACATTATTTTTGTGAAGATGGTATTACGTAATGAATATGGTAGAGGATTGGTACATTATTTTTGTGAAGATGGTATTACGTAATGAATATGGTAGAGGATTGGTACATTATTTTTGTGAAGATGGTATTACGTAATGAATATGGTAGAGGATTGGTACATTATTTTTGTGAAGATGGTATTACGTAATGAATATGGTAGAGGATTGGTACATTATTTTTGTGAAGATGGTATTACGTAATGAATATGGTAGAGGATTGGTACATTATTTTTGTGAAGATGGTATTACGTAATGAATATGGTAGAGGATTGGTACATTATTTTTGTGAAGATGGTATTACGTAATGAATATGGTAGAGGATTGGTACATTATTTTTGTGAAGATGGTATTACGTAATGAATATGGTAGAGGATTGGTACATTATTTTTGTGAAGATGGTATTACGTAATGAATATGGTAGAGGATTGGTACATTATTTTTGTGAAGATGGTATTACGTAATGAATATGGTAGAGGATTGGTACATTATTTTTGTGAAGATGGTATTACGTAATGAATATGGTAGAGGATTGGTACATTATTTTTGTGAAGATGGTATTACGTAATGAATATGGTAGAGGATTGGTACATTATTTTTGTGAAGATGGTATTACGTAATGAATATGGTAGAGGATTGGTACATTATTTTTGTGAAGATGGTATTACGTAATGAATATGGTAGAGGATTGGTACATTATTTTTGTGAAGATGGTATTACGTAATGAATATGGTAGAGGATTGGTACATTATTTTTGTGAAGATGGTATTACGTAATGAATATGGTAGAGGATTGGTACATTATTTTTGTGAAGATGGTATTACGTAATGAATATGGTAGAGGATTGGTACATTATTTTTGTGAAGATGGTATTACGTAATGAATATGGTAGAGGATTGGTACATTATTTTTGTGAAGATGGTATTACGTAATGAATATGGTAGAGGATTGGTACATTATTTTTGTGAAGATGGTATTACGTAATGAATATGGTAGAGGATTGGTACATTATTTTTGTGAAGATGGTATTACGTAATGAATATGGTAGAGGATTGGTACATTATTTTTGTGAAGATGGTATTACGTAATGAATATGGTAGAGGATTGGTACATTATTTTTGTGAAGATGGTATTACGTAATGAATATGGTAGAGGATTGGTACATTATTTTTGTGAAGATGGTATTACGTAATGAATATGGTAGAGGATTGGTACATTATTTTTGTGAAGATGGTATTACGTAATGAATATGGTAGAGGATTGGTACATTATTTTTGTGAAGATGGTATTACGTAATGAATATGGTAGAGGATTGGTACATTATTTTTGTGAAGATGGTATTACGTAATGAATATGGTAGAGGATTGGTACATTATTTTTGTGAAGATGGTATTACGTAATGAATATGGTAGAGGATTGGTACATTATTTTTGTGAAGATGGTATTACGTAATGAATATGGTAGAGGATTGGTACATTATTTTTGTGAAGATGGTATTACGTAATGAATATGGTAGAGGATTGGTACATTATTTTTGTGAAGATGGTATTACGTAATGAATATGGTAGAGGATTGGTACATTATTTTTGTGAAGATGGTATTACGTAATGAATATGGTAGAGGATTGGTACATTATTTTTGTGAAGCGTATCGATGTATCAATGAAAGCTGTTTTAAATAACTTTGCGACACGCATGTTAGACGCGCGAAATATTTTGACAAATTGTTGCGAAGTCTCAGTTCCAATATTCATGACGTAGCATTTTCAAACCACATTAATCATGTAAAATACAAATATTCACCATATTTAGCTCAGTGAACGATTTCTGTGCATTGTCCTAAGGATAAACTTACTCGAAATTGTGTTTCAACTTCTAATGCATTTATTGGAATGCAGCATTCTATAATGGGACATTAAAAAGATGTACACCGATAAGAGAACCTTAACCTTTAAGAGAACATAAAATTGATTGTCAGCCTACCATCCGTCGAGTTTTAAAAAGATCATTTCTTTTCCGTATAGGACGGGAAGGAGAAAAGTAGAAGCCGCATGAAGATCATTATAATCCCGAAAAGTTTTTGCTTTAATATTCAGGATTGACTAAGGCGATTCTCATTATAAGTAGAATATTATTATTGTTAAACGTATGGCCAGCTTCCGCACAGTAATTAAGAAACTCGAAAATAATAGAAAACCAATAAAGCTAGTGGTACGGGAAACATATTCTGCGTCATTTCTCTCTGTGTATAAAATTCTAATTTTAATCTCCTTTTATGAATCACGATTCATTATGACATAAATATCGCTTTAAATAACAAAATATGAATG
>KZ309195.1:138839-155029 GCA_000376725.2 Ladona fulva | reverse complement strand
TATATATGTCTTTTTCATTCATCGCGTAACTAACGAAATTTCGACTTCAATCTATTAAGTAAAATTCGTCGATAATAATTTAATTATTGCTAATTGATTGCTACATTGAAAAGTAAAAATTAAAATATATAAGAAATCTATCGCAGAAATTATATTTCTCCTCACCACCGAGGTAGAAAGCTTTGCATTAAACTGCAGAAAATGTCTCACTTCACGAGAGTTAAAGCCACGACATTTTACTCTAATTTCCAGCCTGCGATGAATTCCAACGAATTATCTTATCACGTTCAACTAAACAGACAAATTAGCGTTCGCGAGCGGGTTCATACGTTAGCGCCGTACGGTTTATCATTCTCGAATATCTTTAGCATCATAGATCAGTCGCGCCGGCAATTCTTGCGGAAGATGTAAGGCAATATGCCTACACTGCTCTCCTTCTAGCTCAGGTGCATGAGCAATATTAAGTTGGTGAGCGATTGCTGTAGATCGTAGGCAAAATGATGCCGAGAAGAGAGTTCTTAAGAGGCTACATTAATATCTCAACATCAACTTCAACAGTGAACATCCACCCTAGACTGAATTATTCCAAAGCAAGCGAGAATTGTTCACAAAAATTTAGAACCTGTACGTCAATAACAACACGGATAAGGATTATGTTCGTGTTTTTACTAATATTTAAGCACTGACATTTTTAGAATGGAATCGTGCCATATAAATTTAAAATGATAATTTTTTGATTAAATTTTGATTTTCAACCTCTATTCTGAGGGTAAATTAAAAATAAACCGAGAATTTCCGAATCTTTACCCACATTTAAAATGACAAAGGGTTGGATGTAAGAGGAAACTTTTTAGTCTCTAGCTCACCTTGAATAAAAACGTTCTCTATTCTATTCCTCCCCGCGCCTTAAAAGAAGTCCTTTTTCTTGCTCTTACCCCTCGGCCTCAAAGGAAAATTTAACATGCCGCAGTACATGCATTTCAGCCGGTTATGCTGCGTATTGTTCTTCTCAGACGTTATCAATATCGCGGTCTCGCACCATCGGTCTCTGGGTACCCAACATGAAGCTTAATTGCGAAAGAAGTCCATCAAGAATAAGGAAAAATCTATGAAAAACCTATGGTTCACATGCTTACTTTTCGAATAATAATGAAAGAAAAAAGGTTTTCCGCAGCCGGGACTGGAATCCGGACCTCAAAATATCCAGGAGGTTGCTGTAGCATATCCTGGCTCCTGGCAAAAGCAGGCTTTTCGAGTTCGATTCCCAGTCATGTCTCTATTTTTCACACCTGTTATTCCTTAGGTTTTTCTTCTTTCACTTATTATTAAAGTAGCTTACATATCTTGGTTAGTGGTGATGAGAAAAGATAAACGTTGCATTTCTACAATTCATTTTAATAATGGCCAGTCAGGCCATAAATCGCCATCACTAGACAAGGGAAAAATGATAAATGATAAATTAAAATGATAATTTAGAAGTTGATAGTGAGGAAAGGGAGAGCCGCGAATATTTGAAAACCGAAGGGCATGATGAGGTCATCGTGAAGAAACAAATAATTGTTGGAAAATTATAGCCTCTCCGCTTATTTCAATGGACACTATCTCTTTCTCATTGGACTTGATACATCTTCTACATAATATATAGTTATCGATTTCAACTAGTTGATAGATAACATCGCTTAATTCTATGGAATACAAGTACTTCCACGTCTTTCTACCTTTACCCTGCTGGTCAGCAATGCGCCTTATTTATTTTATAAGCAATTTTTACCCAAAATTTCTGAGTGACAAACCGGCGAAATTGGACACTTGGTTAATTATTTAGTTGTCGCACGATGTCATTTCTGGATACCTTGAAAGCTCATGAATAACTGTATAACCTGAGCTTTCCGTAAACCTCATTACATCACCGGTGATGTTTACTTTCTATCGTCTATCTTGTCTTCTAATAATTCCCTACCTTTTCTGGAATAGGAAACTTGCCATTCTCAATCTTTCCCTAATATGACGTATATCCATTCATCTGTCCAATCTCTCCTTCTATTTGCTCTTCCCTCTTCTCGTCTTTCTCTCTTTTCTCGTTATCGCGAATTCTATTTCATCCTTTCCCTCGAGTCTCCTATTTCTTCCGACCATTTCGCAACTTCCGGCAGTCGAAATTCCAAATTATCTGCCCTTTCTGACGTGCAGTAATAGGAAAAAAAATCCGGAAAATAGTGGGAAAAATAAGTTTTCCGCAATATACACGGCTGTAATGGAAAAGTGTAAAAGTTAGATTTCCATCACCTAGCTGATAATTTACAAAAATGTGATTGAATTGAGATTAATAGTTTCATTTTCTTACGGAAAATTCGTGTCTGTATGTTCAAGATTTTTAGTGGAATAAATTAATTATTATTTGCGTAACTTTTTAATCGATCCAATTATAACAGAGGAAATCCTTTGATATCTAACCCAAGGAGTTCAAATATTACAACGCAAATCGATCGACGTTCGTACGTCGATAATTGCATTCTTTTCTACTCAGAGTGCGATTAGTTATTACAAATTTAGCGATAGTCTCGAATATCCACGTACTTAAATATGATATTCCATTTCTAGTTACTTTATTTTGTCTATTAAGAAAACATCTATTCCTCCCCGCGCCTTAAAAGAAGTCCTTTTTCTTGCTCTTACCCCTCGGCCTCAAAGGAAAATTTAACATGCCGCAGTACATGCATTTCAGCCGGTTATGCTGCGTATTGTTCTTCTCAGACGTTATCAATATNGAGCCTAAAAAGTCTCTTCTTCCATCTAACCAGTCCTCATAAATAAAAACAAACAAATTTGTAAATAGAATTAGAGACGAAAACTTAATAAGGATTTGTAGTTGTAGTACATCGGAATTCCTTTTCATTGATATTCTAGTAAGTAGAGGGAAAGGGTCACAAATTGGGAAATGCATATAAATCTCGCAAAATGTTACTGAGTGTACAGAAAACTTACGGCTCTTCCTCTACTACTAATCTTTTTCGTTCAATAATTTACAATGCGTATAAATTAACCATAACTGTGCTTATGGGGTATATACACAGCTGCCGCATTGCTTGTCTCAGCACCCAAACAAGTAAAGTTTTTCCTTAGATTACATTCATATTACATCAGCACTAGTTGGTTCGTGTTTCTCCCTAGGATTAATATTCGCCGAAAGACGAAATTAATGAAAATCATTACTTCATCAGAGTGGGAGTTAGAAGAAGAGTAATAAGTCCAGAAATAAAGAAAAAATAATGATCGACATGCAATTAAACTGAGCACGAATATCGGTACGAATTCCTCAAATTCCTATCTTCAAAGTCACATCTCCTGCGGGCAGGAAATCCGAAATTTCACTTCCTTATTAGGGCGAAATCAAAAACTTTTAGACGCTTCTCAAAGGCCATTTCGCACCTTCATCAAATCCTCTCCTAATAAATCCTTAACAGATTCTCCCTTTCTCTTTTAATTCCTTTCTTTCTCAGTTTCACCCCGAGCGAGAAGTCTTCGAGGTCTTCCAAAGTTGGCCTGTAAAGGGCATCCTATCATATTCTCCGACAACATCAAACAGACAAATCCTCCACCCATTAGTTAGATACGCCTGAAGGCAACTCAAAGACAAGTTAGTGATGGGATTTCTAATGGGATCGAGAGCAATTAAAGTTCGGAAGGTGGGTCTGTGTGCGCGTGAATAATGTCGCTGCGAGTTCGAGAGAGGAGAAGAGATTGATTAGGCGGTGGAAGTGCCGCCGCAATATACAGCCATCTCACTTTCTAAGAAATTTCGCCCGCCATTTCATCTCACTCATATCGTCAGCTGTTTGTTTCAGTAAGGCCTCAAACACGTTGTCTTCTTCTATCCGTTATTCGCACCAATTCATTATTTTAAAATTTTGTTACCTCACAAGTTTCTCAAACGTGGGATGGAGAAAGTAATGGCATTCCGATAATTTGCTTCTTTTCTCAACGATACATCGCAATGTTTTGTAACAGCTAATATCCTCGTTTACTTGAAAGAGAGAATGTGTAAGTATTCATAAAACACCATTATAAATAGACAAAAGATTCGAAATGACTTGGAAGAGCAGAAAGAACTGGGGCGTAGCTGGGGGAGGGTAGGTTATAGGGTTGAAACATCCCCATGAAAAGTAAAGAGTTCAACCATACAAAAAAGAATAAGGCCCCCTTCACAGATGCACCCAAAAAATTAGACTAAATCTGACAGCTCACTAAGTTATAAAAAACATCTTTTACTCTAGGCGAAAGGTAAATGTGGATATCACAGTCGGGTCTCCATAGCCATATGGGTAACGCATTCGACGTAGATGAAAGTGGTCCTGGGTTCGATTCCCGGTGAGGGCGAACGTGCGAAATGACCTTAGCTTTCGAAGCACTTTTAACAATACGTACTACTACTGTACGATATCACAATATTCCATTTGTTTCCATTCAAATTATGTGTGTAATTTAACTCGTCCCTAGATGGTACGCAAATATATGTTCTCTCGAATGCTCTAAACACCGTTCATACCCAAATTCCGTCTACGCTCCGGAGATTGAATTTAATTGAATTTAAGCCTACCTTAAATGCAATAGTTTCGTATCGTTGAACTCTTCAACCCCAACAGCAGCCCCAAACCAATTATTATCTTTTACACGTAAATAATAATATATAATAAAATTTTTATGATGAACTGGATAAACCCAAAAGAGATTTACTGCGAATGACACAACCTAGAAATCATAAAACTAAAGAAAGGCATATTTCTAATTCAATCCATTTTCAAATTATTTGATTGGTTCCCCAATACTATTTCATACTTTAAGATACCACTCTGGTTTAATCAATAAAATGGAAATGAAATCTAGCGAAGGGGTTTCCTCAAAGCATACTTGATGGTAATTAGTTACATGTCAATGATTACAACCCTTTTCCCAACTGATTAATGGCGAAATTCTTTGCCCAGATATAACTCATTGAAGAGAGACGTAAGGGTTTAGTGATACTTCTCCACTCGAGTAATCAAAGCACTCCTTAATAGGCTGACATAACGTCACATAAAAATCAAATGATCGATTAGTACTTTAAGTTTATAAAATTCAACTTTTCCATTTTCAAGCAAAGTATAATGAAATCATGAATCATTCAAATTCACTTAATGTTTAAAATCTATTTTAAATAATCTTCAACACACCTACCTAGTATTGAGCGTAAACAAATACTGTTTCCTGATCTTTAATTCAGGTTGATTTTTATTCCGATGTCACAATTACTTTTTTTTCAAAATTAACGTAAACTGATTTTCATCAAAATATAAGATAGTTATTTCATGCTGGTACATGAAATAACTATCTTAAATTTTTGGGAATGTGTAAATACTGTATATGTATATACGATATGTAGGATACGTATATTTCATGATTCATAAGATGGAATCATGATTCGTGCTTTTCAGTAGATTCATCCACCCTAAAATCCTATATTTGACGCCCTTTCCCTTAATTCTTTGTATCTTTACCCACTCTTTATACCATCCAACATCTCTTTCCTTTATCTTCCCCGTAGTTTCCTTTCATTCTACCTTTAATTACTTTCTTTAGCATTACCAATCCTCACAATATTTGACCCACCCATTTCTTCTTCCGTCGCTTCATTTCAGGTTAAAATATCTTTGACCAAACTACTTACATATAATAAAACTTACATATCGGTCGTCAATTCAAACCTAACTGTAATATAATTAAACAGAGAAAGGTCAATTATCTTCAAACTAGTGAAATGTAAATGTCGTTATTAGAATTTAAGCTCCCTTAATTGCCTGAAAGGTGGTGCAAGTGCCATATACGCAATACTACGAGTACAATGTCAATGGAGATGGTTCACAACTTACAACGTGGTTTTGTTCTCAGTAACCAGTCACAAGTCGACTTGGCTGTAACTCAGGTAAGTCGATCAAAAAAGAACAATCAAACTACGATGTTTGTACATATTTAGCTCCTATATCAGAAATGTCATAAAAGAAATTGATAAATGACAAAAAATNATACACCGAGAGAACACCCGCTCACACACTCCCTCCCGGCGGGCCCTTGGGCGTAATGGCTCCATTATCCGCCGAACGTTAGAGCTTCCTAACACTAACATTCCCCGCCTCCCCCCCAGACCCTCTTTGGGCTCAGCCACCCCCGAGGAGACGGAGATGGCAGCAGGCGCAATGTCCTCCTGGTCGTCAACCGACAACACCGAAAAACGATTGCTAACAGGAAGAGAATTGGCCGAGGCCTCCTCAACTCCCTGCTTCCGCAAAACCACCCCACGATCCCCCCGAATGGAGACTACCATCCACTCGTCGGGCTTCTTGGCCGTCGACGACCCCGCCCGCGATGACACCCTCGGGGCATCCTCGATTGCTCGGCCAGCTTGCCACTTGCAGCAGAGTATGAATTCGTCCAGTTGCATTTTCACTGGGGATGTAAGGATCACTTGGGCTGTGAACACGTAATCGACGATAAAAGGTTCGTAAACTGAAAATTCAAAATTTTCTCAAGTGTCGCAATTTTAACTAAGACGACGTGCTTCAACCTTTCGCTATGGCTTCTGTTATTATGGATTAGTGCCTAATACCACAAAATATTTTTCAGCTATGCGATGGAAGCTCACCTCGTGCATTACAACAAAAGCTATGGCAGCGTAGAGGAAGCTTACAGACACGGAGATGGCCTAGCGGTCGTCGGTATTTTTCTGCAGGTAAATGTGTAATAGAAAAATGCTCTCTACTCTGTGAATAAATTCCTGACTGTTGTTCTTAATATTTTTCAGAATGAGATAAGTATTCAAAATTTTGAAATTAACTTTTCTCACATATACCAATTATTATTTTTTGAAAGATCATAGTCAAAATTAAAATTAAATTATCGTTAAATAATTACATTAATATTTAATCACACTATTAAGATAACCTTAATAGTATCTCATTTATCTTAACGATTACCGTCCTCTTATCACTGATTTTAAGAGAAGTACGAGTACGTATAGTATTTATATATACCATACTATATTTATATATACTATATATAAGTATATATAGTATGATATTGTTAAAAGTGTTACGACAGCTTAGGTCATTTCGCACGTAGGCCCCCAATGGAAATCGAACCCGGGACCGCTTTCACTGAAGTCGACCGCGTTGCCCACTTGGCTATCAGGAGCCCGAGAAGTTTATCATAAGTATAAAAACTGATAAGTATAAGAACACATATTTCATTTTCCCTTGAATAACCGAATTTTGGATTCTAATCAAACACGAAGAGGGGAATGAGAATAGTTGTACCTTTTCCACAATATATTTATTATTAAAGACAAACAATAAAAACTTAATTCGCAGACAAAGGAAAATGGCCTTAAATAATATCTTTGGGGGGATAAAGTGTGAAGATGTTAAACCAAAATGGGTCAAATTAACTTTCTTTAACTGTCTTTCAGACAAAATTAGTAACCTTATTCCTAAAGAAAAATTAAGGCCTTCCTTCAAATCACGTTTCAATTTTGGAAAAATATTTTGCAATGGTAAGGACAAATATAATCCTATGGAAAAATCTGGAATCTACAAGCTCAAATGCAGTGACTGTGACAGCGTATATTTCGGGAAAACTTGGAGAAATTTCGCCATTAGAGCCAGTGAGCACAAAAGATGTTTTTTGAATAAATCCTCCCATTCTCATTTCGCTAAGCACCTACTAGAAAAGAACCATTCTCCGGATTTTGCACCGGAAATACTCCACTATACAGAGGAGAATCAAAGGATGAACTGAACAATTCGAGATACTTTCTCATACGAATTCCACGAACTGTACTGTGGTCAACGAGCACCTTTTTTCTTCCCACTCCCCACTGATCCGATGCATCCTACCACCCACCGACAATGCACCTCTACCTCCAGTTCCGTGCTCCTGACTTACCCTTTCTTCTCTGCCCCCTTTCCCCCCATCCCTTCTTTCCCTAATTCCTTATTTTTCCGCCAGTCGTTTTTGCATATATTATGCTCAACGGTTTTAGCATAGACACTTGATGATGGCGATCATTCGCCGAAACTAGTCGTGAGTTTTTATTGTTTGTTTTTAATAATAAATATATTGTGGAAAAAGTACAACTATTCTCATTCTATTCATGATGTATTTCCACAAAACATCGCCAGCAACTGTGAATTTTACTAATACTTCGAGTTTGGCGCATGTTAATGATGGAAAAGAATATGTAATAGGTAAAAAAATGTCTTAAATAGTTTCACCACTTTTAGACGAACTCTCTCGATTCCATCTTATCTTTCTATGAAATGATTTCAGATTAACTAAAAGCACTGAAAACCTTGTTTGCACCTTGTTTGCACCTTGTTTGCACCTTGTTTACACCCCAAATTGGGAATACGCATGCGCGAACTCTGACGATGAGTGAAATTTCACAGTATCGCAGTCGATCAAGCAATTGTCGATGACGATGGGCGCTGCTCATGTCGATCGAAATCGATAAGTGTTTCAAAATCACAAATTTGGCGGGAAACTGATCTCGACCGACTCCAAGGGCTCTCATATATGATAACTCTGATTTGTTGATTTCGACCGACCCGATCGAAAAAATTCCAAAATCGGACCGCAGAACATTCCGACATCCTGAAATTGGAAATGTTCCTTAGAGCCGAAGAGGTGAATGTTATTTCAGAATAGCATAGCATATACTATGCTCATAAACCCTTAGTGAAGACGAATTACTAAAAATTGGATTAAAAACCAGCTAAAGTATCGATTTTTTGGTGACGAAAATCTACCTATCTGCAATAGTCCGTACTATCTACCTAAATGACCTTATGTTACATCTATTTTTCTAACAAGTACCTTACCTTGTACAGTAGTCTTCCAGTAGATACTGTCACTTAAGTAGATTATTCCCGTCGATCCCGATAATTATCACTCATCTGGGATTATTCGTCAGCGACGGACCACATTCATTGCAGCTCATCATGATTTTCAAAGGCCTTCAACGAAAGAAAATATGATACCATAAGAGTGAAAATGATAAACAAAAGTCTCTGTAGTGTTCTTAGCAAAGAGAACTTATTTTTTTCTAAAAGATAGTCAATTCTCGGACATCCTGATTAATTTGAAGTCATAGTAAAAACAACATAATAATATTATAATAAAAACTATATCTGGTTATGGAAATTCAATAAATAATTCAATGATGACAATGAGCTAAATAAGTATCGTAAACAGTTAGTGATATCGTATAGATATATAAATATTTCACACTCTCTCACTTTCTATGAGCCCTGAGCGAAGCCTCACATTTTTATGACGATTGCCTCAATTAATGCTAAGATTCATGGAATTGGAATGAAATGCAAACAGCTCCTTTGGGCAAAATGGAGATAAGAAGTTCCCATTAAGAAGGTCTTTCATTTAATCCTATATCAAGGAATCTGTACAAAAATTGCATAAACATTGGACTAGCAAACTAAGCATCTATCTTCTGCAAAAGTGAAATTGAAATCTTTATTTAGAAGCGAAAGAAACTCTAATTATAATTTAAAAAGAGGCTACAGGTTAAGGATTCCATAGATGGGATGAAGTTGCATTTTACTATCCTACTCACTACTCTGCAACATTTTATCACTTATCAACGAATTATTAGATTACATTGTTCTATATAAAAAATTTATATAAATTATATGGAATCTCTGTTGAGGACAAGTTCAAATTTGCCGCAGGCACTTTCTATTATGGCCGCAGAAGCGTAGCAAATGCCCGCAACATCCGTTTGGAGGAGCGGCCAGAACCTCTCTGGAATCACTTATAGAACCCAAACGAGTCAGATGCTCATCCAGAAAACTCTGCGTGGTAAAAGGAGAAAAAGGATAGGTTTCACTTATAGTCAATTCATCTCACCAATTCTTTTTCTTTGTCACGAGGGCTGATTGTAAATGTAACAAACTGAGGTCAATGCATTAACTACGTGTATAGTAAAACAAAAGCCGACCATTAAGATCTCTTTTGGTTCCGAATAAAGAAAAATTTTCTTTCGTTTACTTTTGTCTCCGTCTAAGTCACATATATGGTGATACGAAAGCCATTTAAGTATGAGAGATGCTAAATAATTGTGCTAATTAAGGTCACTCCATATCGAATTCCATGAAAAGTGTTACTTATACAGCCATCGATTCATGCGAAGGTTTTCTATTCAAAGTATTCTGGCCCGGTAAGGAATGCAAGGGCAAACTAACTCATTCCTCAACGTAAGCCTCATCTCCTCTTCAAAACGTTTTTTAGCTAGAATAGAGGGTTTGAGGGTCAAAATAACCTTCCGGTTGATTACTTTACACACATAAGCGTTCTACCGTTCGGTAGATTCATGTGCTCTAATATTCCCCCCGTTTTGCCATTTCTTTCGCTTCCTGGTAACTTACCCCACCCTTTCTGTCATCTTACAAATTTTGTCTTTGTCTTCCCCTCTGCGTTTTCCCTTTATCCTCTATCCTCAATTACATTCTTTAGCAATCCCACTCCTCTCAATATTTAACCCATCCTTTTCCTCTCTCAATGATTGATTTCTTCAATTAAAACCCTCTCCTCCCCGAACATCACTAGTACCTCTGTGTATGTTTTTCTGTCAACCCAACTCACTCTTTCCATTCTACGCCGGGCTCTCTGATAGTTAAGTGGGCTACGCGTTTGACTTCGATGAAAGCGGTTCGATTCCCGGTGGGAGCATACGTGTGACCAATGCTGTCGAAGCACTTTTAACAATACTACTGCTACCATTCTACGCCATACCCATATCTCGAAAGCCTGTAATCTTTTGATGTCCTCCTTCTAAGGTCACCGTTTCCACCCATACAGCTGTATACTATACACGAAGGATGTTAGCAATCTTTTCCTGATTCCTTTACCGGACCTCTATAAGCTTGACGAAAGCATCTAAGGCTACTGCTGCCATTTTTCGAACCTCATGTGTTCTCCCATCCCAAGATAGAACACATCCCAAGAAAAAGAATGTATCAACCTGTACTAGTTATTATCTTTCATAGCTTTTTAATAGAAATTTAGATCTAAAGAGAGAAATGTTGAATACAGAATTCATGGAACCTCATGGCGCCTCATGGAACCTAATCTGTTCAAAAGAATTGACGAATCGGAACAAAACAATTTTTTTTGCTGTTAGATTATAAGGAATAAATTCAGATTCTACTGCACCCTTATCGCTATCGTAACTTTCCAATTTTTCCAAATCTCACGCATTTTTTCACAGGAAATAACATGATTCTGCAAGCCAAACGAAACGCACCCGCGCGCGTATGAATATCTCACACATATTTCATCAACTTCCATTGCGACCGGATTTTATTCGGGGTGCCGTATTTTTCCCTGATTAGCTATTTCCTCCCGCCGGGGATTTATAGCGTGCGTTGTTTACGCCCGACGAAAGTAACCGTAAATTTCCTTCGGGGGCAGATAGATGCTTTCCCTCTCCCCAAACGCCCACGCGAACGCCGGAGCGCGTTAAAATCGGAAAGCCGCTAAGTTTTTTAACGTTCGCAGCGGTGGTCCTTACAGACTCAAACACATGTACTTCTGTATGAGCTTGATTCTCTATTCTATTCACCTCAATAAGCTCAAAAGCAGGGAAAGTGGGAACCGGAGCCCCCGAGCCACCAGGTGCCGCCCTCCTTAAAGTTTTTCGGTCATCTAAGGACAATCTAAGACAATTTCACAATAAATACCAAATGCATTTAGCGAATTACTTTCTCCAATTATTTCCGTTTCGTTAATTCGTTACCCTCCAAAGGGAAGGCAAAGTATATAATAAACGGGTTTCAATTCAACTAACTGACGAGTCACTTTGCGGTATTCCATGACGGTAGGAAAAATGAAATTCAGAAACTCTCAGGAAACTAGATCCTATTTAGATTATTCCTTCCACTTCCCAACGGAATTAACCACTTCTATTATTTCTATACATCAAATGTGTTTCCCAAGACCTGCCGTCAACATGGCCTAGTATTAATTTTGGAATTCATAACTCCAATTTGTATTTTTTTTCCAGGCCCGATAAGCGACAGTTGCCAGGGGCCCCCTACGTCCATGGGCGTAAATATCTATGACACTCCTTTATCCCATCGGTGAGTTTCTGCTTGAGCCGCTTTATCGTATTATGTTAGATTAAGTAACATCATGAGCAAATAACATTATTTTAGAGATATTAATTAGAATATTAAGAACTCGAGCTAAAAATAAATTACACGTTTTTTATCTTTGCAGAGACTTCTAATAACCTGCCCTGGGAGAAGGAATGTTAATTTTTATTGAACAAAATAATGCTCAAGACAAGCGCGAAGAATTCTCGTATTTGCAAAATGACGTAATATTTGAATCCTAAAAATGTCACAAATCGAAATTTAAAATATAAGAAACACTTAATTTATTTACGTCCTCAATTTACATCAGCTTGGATTTCTTTGCTTAAGTATCAAGGAAATGCTAGAAAAATACGATGGTATCATTCAACGGTATATTGGAAATGGATTCAATTAGAAAAAAAATTCCTTTGAGGTACTTAATGATCCCTTTGTATCTCTTTGTCTTAATCCTTCCGCAGCATACATCTGAGGCAGAAGTATCCACACTTGGGAAGGTCTAAACAGGGACTTTTCAAGAATTTCAATTTTTTCAATAGAAGCCTGCTTCTTCAAACGCTTAACGATGGAAAATGCGAGAACTTGATAATTTATTCAAGGAGATGCTCTACTCTTGGAAAGGGAATGAAAATTCTCTGAAGTTTACAGCCCAAACATCCGTTTTAAGGGAAGGGAGCTGTCTCAACGAAAACCTTTTTAAATTTGAAGACTTTCCAAGTTCGATCTATCACCATTTTTTTGGTCTCTTTCAATATTTCCTTTTTATATTTCAGTCACTCAGGAGCAGATTCGAGATTTCAATCCCGGAAGACCATTTGTTTGAAATTCCATCACCTAAGCGTCACAGAGTGAAAATTACGTCAATCCTCTGTTTTATTTCTCAACGTAATTCGACATTTTCTTTTAAGGCAGGCCATTTTTGGCTCCCCTTTAATTTACAATTAGTGTGCGGCGTTTAGTGTGATAGCTCGGTATCAAGAGCTTCTGCTCTGTGATACCTATGTTCAAGTCAAAGTAACAACATAACTTTCTCATTTTAATTTATCCTTAAATCGTGTATATTTTACTTCCGTAGTTTTCTGAAAGATAAAACGCTATCGAGCGTTTATTTCGATAGGTTGGTCGTTAATCTAAAGCAGGAATCCCCAAGGTTGCCGATGCGTAACCCCAGGGGTCGAAATGACATTGTTAGGGGTCAACTCGAGCTCGATGTTAGATTGGGGATCTACAGGAAAAAATAAATAAAAATTGCTGATCAAATAAAGTGAACAATCTATCTCTAGGTAATAAACAATCTAAAAATCATCAATTGTTATAAAATTTTACCAGGTGAAATTACGATATATATTAATAATAGTAATGGTGTTTAGACTTTTTACTAGGACGAGAAGAGAATTTACACTTTCGCTTGACGCATATAAAGGTGGACGATAAAATGTCGAGAAATTTCTGAAGGGACCGATGGATGAAACTGTTTGAGGATACATGATTTGAAGAAAATGTAAAAATTCTTCGACAACACCTTATGTCCTTATGTGATTGAGAAAGGATCTTTTAACTCTGGATTTCATAAAATTTGCGTCACAATCTATACAGAGCATGGTAAATAAAGTTAAGTAGATATTGCATCAGCTATATTAGCTTATGTAAGTACCATATATTAAGGGAAAAGTTACTTTCAGTCTTTTCTAGATCACAATTATGAGATATTGTTTTCCACTCCAAATTATTCCATTCCGGATTAGTTTCCACACTCTCTGAGAGGAAGAATTGGTTCACATGGAGTAACCACATGGGATTAGTAACTGTTATTAGACACCTAGCGCTGATTGAGAATTGCATTAGCAACTCAGATAATTAAGTGATTCATTTCGCTTTGGTAGGGAATCGCTTTAACCCGAGCGCAGCGCCACAAAACAGGTGGAATGTAAGATAGGTTACCAGGTCAGTTGAACTGAAACGCTTATTCAATCCTATTATCCTCAAATCCATTAATTGCGTTCGATTAATTTCATCAGCGACAAATAGGAATGACTGATAAACTCTCTCTCGACACTGAAATACGAATACAATAGAGTTCGGTAAACTAATGTGCGTAGGTTGTGAATCAATTCATACCCTAATCATTGGGGTATGAATGAATTCTGAAATATTATGAAAATTTGGGGAACATTAAAAACGGAAATCTTTGTGCGCAACTCCCCACAAAAGTTGGTAGTTACGTCACCAAAAATAATCTTACAAAAGGCTTACAAGATTTTTCAGTGGAAAATCTTTAAAACTAACATACGCATTAATGTGTAGCTCGGTGGAAATTCTCTACAACGACAAAATAAAGACAAAAGCACTTCGTGAGTATCACAAGAAATGTGTTTCACTTCACACAGTGTTTCCTTTTTACATTGTCTTGAAAAAACTATCCTTTATCAGAGACATCTGTCACATTTCAATATTGATAATGTAATTTAATTTCATTAAAATTCAATGGAAATATTCGAATTTAAATTTACATATGGGCCACTTCGGTGCCACTAAATAACATTTAAATCAACAATTTGNTAATAATATATAATAAAATATTTATGACGAACTGGATAAACCCAAAAGAGATTTACTGCGAATGACACAACCTAGAAATCATAAAACTAAAGAAAGGCATATTTCCAATTCAATCCATTTTCAAATTATTTGATTGGTTCCCCAATACTATTTCATACTTTAAGATACCACTCTGGTTTAATCAATAAAATGGAAATGAAATCTAGCGAAGGGGTTTCCTCAAAGCATACTTGATGGTAATTAGTTACATGTCAATGATTACGAACCCTTTTCCAAACTGATTAATGGCGAAAATCTTTGCCCAGATATAACTCATTGAAGAGAGACGTAAGGGTTTAGTGATACTTCTCCACTCGAGTAATCAAAGCACTCCTTAATAGGCTGACATAACGTCACATAAAAATCAAATGATCGATTAGTCCTTTAAGTTTATAAAATTCAGCTTTTCCATTTTCAAGCAAAGTATAATGAAATCCTGAATCATTCAAATTCACTTAATGTTTAAAATCTATTTTAAATAATCTTCAATCTGACACATCTACCTAGTATTGAGCGTAAACAAATGCTGTTTCCTGATCGTTAATTCAGGTTGATTTTTATTCCGATGTCACAATTACTTTTTTTTCAAAATTAACGTAAACTGATTTTTATCTTTCGGCATGTATGTACCAGCATGAAATAACTATCTTAAAATTTTGGAATTGTATAAATACTGTATATTTCATGATTCATAAGATGGAATCATGATTCGTTTTTCAGTAGATTCATCCGCCCTAAAATCCTATATTTAACGTCCTTTCCCTTAATTCTTTATAACTTTACCCACTCTTTATACCATCCAACATCTCTTTTCTTTATCTTCTCCGTAGTCTCCTTTCATTCTACCTTTAATTACTTTCTTTAGCATTACCAATCCTCACAATATTTGACCCACCCATTTCTTCTTCCGTCGCTTCATTTCAGGTTAGAATATCTTTGACCAAACTACTTAAAACTTACATATTGGTCGTCAATTCAAACCTAACTGTAATATAATTAAACAGAGAAAGGTCAATTATCTTCAAACTAGTGAAATGTAAATATCGTTATTAGAATTTAAGCTCCCTTAATTGCCTAAAAGGTGGTGCAAGTGCCATATACGCAATACTACGAGTACAATGTCAATGGAGATGGTTCATAACTTACAACGTGGTTTTGTTCTCAGTAACCAGTCACAAGTCGACTTGGCTGTAACTCAGGTAAGTCGATCAAAAAAGAACAATCAAACTACGATGTTTGTACATATTTAGCTCCTATATCAGAAATGTCATAAAAGAAATTGATAAATGACAAAAAATGGCAATTTAATAACATATATGTATAATAATCATAATGGTGAAAATAATACTTTAATAATATTTAATAATAATTTAGTAATGATTTAATAATAAT
>KZ309195.1:38551-138643 GCA_000376725.2 Ladona fulva | reverse complement strand
TATATATAAAATAATATAATACTTATATATAAAATAATATAATATTTATAAGATTTCCCCAGTTGGGCGCTAAGAAATTCCTTCATTTGCAGGCAAAGCAAAAGAGACTGTTCAATAGATCATGCGTCTTTTAGCTTGCGTCCTTCATTCCTATTTATCCTTGGAGATTATTCCCCTCCTTATTCCCTACGATGCTAATTCTAATTTCTCTGCTTTAGTTACTCAGCTCTTTTCATCAAATGAAACCTCTCTCTTCCTCATCTGTAACCACTCGCAATTTGAGGATCAGGCATTCCTTTCCTTCTTCCCCATTTGTTACTCATCTCAACTTTAATCAAATCATTACCAACTTCTTCCTCCTTAACTCATTTCTTCATCGAATTCTTCCGCAGCTGCGCAGGATTTCTTACTAAAAGCTATTGCGCCGGAAGATATTCAATCGACACTGGAGCATTTCCTTCCGCGCTTTTTCTCTCCTTTTGATCTCTAAAATTCTTCTTCCCCTCCTGAAGAATCTGCTTTAAATTTAATTGCACCCCCCCTCGAGTTTTCTTCGCGCCGGTATTTAATTAAATTGTTTAATTAAAAAATTCCCTCCCATCTCTCGCTTCAGCTTATTTTTTAAGCTGTGAATCTTAACTTAAACTTTACCTCGCTTCCATCCCTTCCTCGGAAACAGGATGTCTAAGCGCTGAAAAGTGACGTTTGCACTGATGGCTCTTTGTAATAGAATTTACGAGCTATATTTTTACACGCCCATTCTACCTCAAATAGTTCCCAACTTTAAGTACGGCTAAATGTATATATGAAGTCGTCAAACCGGAACAAGACCGAAAATCGAAACCTACACAACCGTTATTTTAACCGGAATTAAATTAGAACTGGGACCGAAAATATTCTAACCCGAAAATAAAATAAAAACTGTTACTTTTTTGTTCCAACTTTCGGCTTTTGGCGAAGCCGTTTACTTTTATGGAAATAGAAGAAATATGATTATGTGTAACAGAAGCTTCAATCAATTAAAAGTAATTGTTTGAAATTACCTAGAATCAGGGGAGTAACCACGATTTATCCTGGGGGGTTTACTCTACGGGCGTTTGCTCTACGGGTAGACCCGTAGAGCAAACGCGTTAACGCCTACAGTCCAGGGGTAGGAATAGCTTCGCCCAAAATTTAATGAAAACATAAACTGATTTGATTTAACATGTATACCCTGCGAATCTCCAGCGGTGTTTCTATGACATGATTGCTAGAGGCCATCCTCTCGCATGCTTTCGTTAATTAAAATTAATATGTAGAGGCTGTACTTGGTGGAACGCCATGATAACACAGGAAAAGAAAAACTTTGTAAGTTGGAACTTACAAAGTTTTTCTTTTCCTTAGTGTTCTTAATTTAATTGTTGGCTTTCTTCTCATGGGGGGGTCTAACCCCCCAAAACCACTCCTTTGGATACGCCTCTGTCTGGTATCATATTATTTCATTATTTCTTTAATATTATAAATAAAAAAAGAAACTTTTTAAAGAACTATAAATTTTTAATAAAATTTGAATCAAGGATATGCAATGGAAAACCACATAAATAAAAAATGACTAAATTGACTACGCAATAAAAACTTTCAGAAGGATATAATGTTCCAATGTTCGGAACGAGAAAAAACCTATTCGACGTTCGCCGACAGCGAAACTGGAAAAGAAACGAAATTCATTGAACTGGAGGATAAGTGGAACGAAAAATGTTACGGTCCAACACCCTGGAATAGAGGTAGAGAAAGGGACATCCCATTCTCAATCTTGCCCTGATAAAGACTTTCATTGAATATTTATTTTCGTATTTCCCATACTATCTCAAATCTTATTTGGCTTCCTACCATATACGCTGTATATTTTCCAATTTCATCTTTTAGAAATAAAAATTATGATTCTTTTTTCATAGAAGATACATCCGTTATATTCGTAAGGAATTTGTGGGAAATATAGCGCTAAATCAAATGAAAAGTCATTGTTGTAACTGAATAAACAGATACATTGGAAGCATCACTGCTTGAATCAGTCATTAACATTTTAAGCGAGTTGCGAAACACGGCAGTGAAAGATTTGATCATTTCGTTATTCACAGTTAATGCGAACAATAAACTCCCTTATAGTGAAGTGCTTCCGCCTTTGTTAAAGGCTGACCGGGGTTCGATTCCCGGTGAAGGCCCATAATTGCAAAATGAGCCCAGTTGTCGAAGCTCTTTTAACAATGCTTCTAGATATGCGAAAATGTTCAGTTGATTAAATAAGAATGAGCTTATTACCCAAAATTTAATTTCCCTATTAACCTAATTTAATTAACTTAATTTCCATTTTAACCTCTATATTGTACAGATACATTATCTACGCTCTATAATTTTTTTGCACAACGTAACAAGTAAATGGAAGAATTAAAAACAGCATGATTCAGTGATAGTCTACTTATCAGGATAATTTATAAGGACGTAGGAAAAGAAAATCTTTTGAGACGCCAAAAGTTTTAGAAGAAATAAACCCGCTTCAATATGGTCATTTTCGAGAACAGGCAGCAACTACCTTCGTCAAAACCTATACGTAAGCTTTATTCTCTTTCTCCTTTCATTACAATATATTTTTTATTTATTTTGCAGTATTTTGGCCATTTCATACTCTTTTCAAAGTCCTCGTCAGTTTTCAACTCCATTCTCAAGCTCCTTTTCCATTAAATTTTAAAGCACTCTTTTCCACTTCCTTTCTTGCAAAAAGTGAGAAAACATTTATTTTGAATTCTCAGCATGTATATAGCTGGTCATAAATCTCCTAAATATTCCCGATTTTTATTTGTCGGTTTTTACATAGCGTTTACAAAACATTCATGCGCTCTGCTTATAACAGGGAAGTTTTTGTTTGCCCGTCGGTGATGTGTAAGTTGAGAGAGATGAACTAATTTTGAATGAAATGCTTTATGATCTTGGTTGTGTCGCGATGAAAAGGGTAATGTGTTGCTTTTTTATTATACTCATAAATCATACAGAGAGGTGTATAAATGTCCGGGTGACTGCTTCTAAAAGTGAATAACTCATGATACTGACAAATTTGAGTAAATGGTTAAATGATGACATTTTTGAGAGAATTTGCCACTAAAAATACTTTCTCCTTGCGGAAAAACATCAGAACAGAAATTCACCCTACCATGACGTTAGGGAATCTGAAAGAAAAAAATTTCATGAAACCTCCAAGATACACAAATAAGTTAAGACATTTTTAGTGAATCATAATCTTCAATCTTGCTAGAAATGAATTCTTATAATGATGTATTTCTTAACTACTTTTATTGCCACTGTTCACACATGCAGTTCCACCAAGGAAGGCAGACATTGCCTACATGTTTATGTATATGAGTATCAATATTTGTCAAATGGAAAACGTTCTATCCTCTCACGAAATTTTAAAAATTAAATAAAACGGATAATTTTTAATTAGAAATAAGAGCCAATAATAGTGTTTGAATAAAACTCAAACTATCGTTGTAACCTATATGGAGGGTTTTTCTCCGTAAACCTTACCTTCAATTGAGGAGTTTTTCCCAACAACTCAAACTGTGATTATTTGTACATACCTATATCTAGTTTTTATCTACTATTTGTATTTATTTAGCAACTAGTTTGTCTGGTAGTTTGTACCAATTATCTAGTATCTATCATTTGTTGTTTGTTTGTATGTTTTCTAGATATAAGTAAATTGTAGTCAATTGTATTTGATTTACTAATGTAATTTTATCCTGCAGTAACTCCAAAGATTAGGAGAGGCTAATTTGGCCTAATCTCACCGTAGGAACACAGTACTAATAATATATTTTAAATGACCTCGTGAGTCAATGCTCTCCATTTTCAATATCACCAGCAATCCTATAAGAGTACTTACAAAGTTAAAGTAATATTTGTGCTGAGATGATATAATTTCTTTTCCAGATTTATCAAGAGTAAACAAGTTAAAACTATTTCATCGACAACAAATTCAGGTTTTCGAGCGATGACACATTTGCCCACAGTCCCGCTTTTAGATATTTACTCCAAAAATTAATTTATATATCAGCGTGATCAAAAACGCGAAACACCTCCAAATTATTCGCAAATATTCTTTCAGATACATTCCCGAGAACTTAAATGCCGTCCTGCTACCTAAAATATTTAAGGTGCCCATCAAATTTGAGCAATAGCATTCTACTGAATTAGCACAATAAATTCACTTAGTCCTCCCGGTCACTTATAAAAAAGCATCATGATTATATTCTTATCGCATTCATTAGTTTCTGGTCAACCATCAGAAATCTCATTCTACCGAAATACAATCCCGTAATTTAGGTAGGTAAACCTTCGAAAGAAATTTGAAAAATTTTATCCTGAGGAGTTCTTTTCAACCTTTAAGACGTTTTCCTTGTCTTCTCCGTGAAGGGGAATCAACGGAGACCTACGGAAGGCCGTTAACCCATCCATCAAACGAATTTCAGAGGAAAATAGTGATTGGGTGGTCGGCGTACGTATCAAACAGCCCCACTCCGTCATAGGCTATTCAAACAGTTTCCCATCAGTGTTCCGCAGAATGTCGGCAATAATCAAACTTATAGAGCGATGCCCACCATCCAGGGAAGCGTGTTTGAGGAGACATCTTTAAGGGCGAGGGATGGGTCCGTGCGACCGGGTGCAAGTGTGGATAAGAAGTGGAGTGTGCCTTTGGAGACAGCCCTGACCTCATTCTCACGGAAGCCATTCCATTCAGTCCAATGCACCTTATGGGATTGGAGAGGTGCATCGAATCGGACACGGTGGCAAGGAGGACGCAATTTCGACCGGCGCTCATACGGGTCCCCGCTGCTATTTCCTTCTTGTATCTAATACGTACATATTACAACGGGAGTATAGTTGTAACTTGTTCTCAACTTCGAGGAAGGATGTAACAGCGAAAAAATAATGGTATATGTGCTTAATCGTAAGGGGAAAGATGAGGAAAATCTATCTATAACGCCAAAAATTTTACCAAAGGAGCAATTTCGAAATATGTATTTATTTTCCCTCGATGTTTTTCCCCTCAGTTGGCTGATGGACGACATGGCGAAAGACAACTGAGCGAATGTCTCCTTCACTGATTACCAAAGCGATATATTCACTCATACCTCTACTATAATTATACTATCTTTAGTTGGCTTTTATTCATAGTGAAATATACATGAAAATTAAAACTAAGGAAGAATGCTATTCTTTGGTTTTTGAAGTATAACTGGTCTGCATCGTTATAATTAATAATTCAGCAAAAATTAATCAAGCGTAAAAACGGCAAAGCGAATGTAACCTGAATTTCCTAAATGCAACGTTTAAATTGATAAAATATTTACTTAACGGAATAAAATTTGCGGAAGAGAAAAAAGAGACCAGAAAAAACACCGACCGGGATTTGAACTCAAAATCTTACACGTTAACGAGTAAGATTTTGAGTTCAACTGTTCTTCAAATTTTAAATTGACGAATTTTACGGTGATTTTTAAACTCGTTTTATTTAGAAACTAGTGAAAGTTAGGAAGAACTGGAGCATAACGGTCTTTATATTTTGCCAAAGAACTTATTCTCGATTGAGTCATTGAGATCCGTATGCCGCAGCGGTAAAGGTTCACTTGCAAGAAGGGGGGGGGGTGAAAAACCTGCGCAAACCTACCGATAGTACAAGCAAGATGAACAAGCTAAAAGATGTGAAGGAAACACTACAAGGAAATCACTTGAGCATTGCAGTAACAAAATTAACTTAAATTCATTCACTTAAAAAATTAAAAAATCCAAAAGAAATTAGCATTTTAATCAAAACCGTCCGAAATTAAAATCGTATAAATTTTAAGTAAAGGAGGAAGTAACATTTAAGTAAAAGGAGGAATTCACCAACGGAATCCTGTGTCTGGATTGAAAATGTACACCTTTTAGCGGATGACAATGTAAAAAATCAGCACCTACACCTTAAGATGAAAGAGCCCATGAATGCGCCTCTAAAATAAATTTTCTCAAGCATACCTGCGTTGAGGAATAACTCGTTACATCCGTTTTGCGAAATGACTCACGAATACCTCGAGTTGTGAGGTCGTACAGCGGCGAGAACCTGATTTGGAGGATGTTTCTCGTTTCAAGCCTCCTTCGCAGTATCGCTTTCATTCTGCGGCTCAGAAGAAATAAACTGTAAAGTACCGTATGAAGTATAAATTTAACGATTTAGTATTTTTGATATATTTCAAACAAAAGTGCACTACGATAGTAAATATAATTCAAATTCCAATTTCAAGGCTAGGAGAAGTACTATTTAGTTCGAAATATTATATAGAAATACCAAACGAGCGGTTCTTCTCACGGTTTACACAAATTTACTTCAATAATCCGAGCAATTTATTTGTAAGACGAAATTTCAGTCCTATGCCTGAATACGATTCCAAAGTGACTGTAAACACCTGATTCACCTAGCGGTGAATACCTCTATTTAAATAGTTTCCGCATAACCTTCTCCGTCGCTACTACTACGCTACCACAACCATATCTCTCGCAAATCTACACCAAACGACATAGAACACTGTAGGAAAAATATTTAAGGATTAGTAGTTTGCTTTTAGTCTGCTGTATTAAAACCGTAGTAAAACACTAAATTTATGCTTGTTAACATTGACTATAACTACAATATTGAAAGATTTGAAGCACTAATGATCATATGACCTGCCTTTTTGGATTGTATTTTTATATTTTAGATTGATTACAGTCGTTCCTTGCCATCAGATCCGCGATAGACTTGTAACTTCATGTTGATAAAATATTGCTGACTAAAATAATGCCAGCCTATCAAAGTATAGACGTCTAACATACCTCCATTTGTCCCTTCACCCAAAGTACGTATCCCACTTCAATTAAACTTAGAATAGCATTTCTCTCTATTGCTCTCGCATAGCTAAGTGTGTTGCTGGTTTGCCTCTGATGGAAGCATTCGCGGGCTCGATTCCCGGTGGGGGGCCATCCTTGCGAAATTACCTGTTTTCGAATAATAATTCTACTACCACCATTTCCCTCTACTTGCATTCTTCCCACACTCCATGTAAACTCCGCTATTCACTTTTCTTTTTAAAGTTAATTTCACGTTTCCCATTCTGAACTACGCTCTACGCATTTATTTACGGTTTCTCTAAAAATTATTGCGCCCAATAAATGTAATTTATTTCAACGGCATAATAGGACGTAGTCGTCTTTGTTGAATCATATTTTCAAAAACTCAAGAAGTTTATAACTTAAGATCAACAGACATTGCGTCTCTGGTAGACACACTCTACAGCCAAATAAGATGATGGTCGACGATGTCTTGAGATTATTACAATATTACAATTCCGGAATCTAATACCTTCCTCTTAAATTGGTGAAATTCACATTCACAATGACTAGGAATAATATTTTTCATGGCATTCGATGAGGAATCACCTTTAATGCCGTCATTATTTTACCATCATTCATACCTCAGTGGCTTTCATATTGACACAGCCTTAAACACGTCAGAGACAAAAGTAAATGGAATGCACTACACGAAACATATCTAGCGATATTTGGTGGAACATCTTAATATTTTAATATAAGATTAAGATACAGAAGTAGAATTACAAAAAAAAACTGTTTGTGGGCTAAGTCTAGTTTTGTATCTTAATCTTATATTAAAATATGGAATGTACTTTTTTAAACCACCCTGCTCTAAAAGGCAAATGATAAATATTACATTCATCAAGTTAGGGCATCAAGTATAATCACAAAGCATCGAAATGCATGCATTCCCTAAAAAAATTGAAGAATTATTTAAAAATTATAAAATATAACGGAGATTTACAAGGAAATAAAATCGAAGAAGACGTCCGAGTACTAGAAAGAAGTGTCGACTAATGTGTCGGCCTCCATTTCCTCGGGAGAGTGCTTGAAGGACAAGGAATAGACACAATCTTAGGAAAGCAGTTTCCAAATGGGAGGATAGGCGCACCTCGGTCCTATTTCCTTGGAAATGAAATGGTCGAGTAGAATGATACCGCGAGGGGTAAATAAAGAACGGAAATGACGAGAGAGAAGTCCTCTCTTCGCTCCCAGTCCATTTCCAGGCCCCGCCACGAATCCCACCCACCCACAAGCCCATCCCGCTACGAGTGCTAGCTGCCGACTGATGGAGAGAAAGAAAATGGATAAGAAATAGAAAATATCGAATGGAAAAAGGATGAGAGAGACTTTGGATGGAGAATAAAAACGGAAGGAAATAATAAAATGAGCAAAATGGTTATGATGTTATGGTTTTGATAAGGTGTTTGATTGTGTCTGTTGCAGCGGGTACTTTATTCGAGCCTTATTTGCAAGGTTATACGGCAAATAACACGTTTCTTTATTATTTTGGTTCCAAGTAAATCACGCCATTTCAAACCGAAATTATCGGAGAAGATTTGTTCAGTCTATCATCAAAATCACTTATGCTTGCTTTGATGAAGGAAAAACATAATAATTATGGTATGTACCTGAATTTGAAGGATAAATTTCGTCTTGATTACTCCCGATCGATCCATAAAATTTCCATTTGCAAGTTAACGTGTAAAGAAGTTTATTTTTCTTGCCATATTTAGACAAGGGAAATAAACTAGATACAAAATAAAATTAAGGATGAAAATGACAGCAAGTACGATAATCTAAAATAAATAAGAAAGTACGATATCTAAGAAAAATTCTGTATCAATCTCATCTATAATTACATTTACTAAGGCTTTAATAGGGGCAAAACATTTTTTCGATTCCCATGCCGATGGGACCTAAGATTTTAATATGGGACCTATGTTCATTCTAACTCAATTTAACAAGAAATAAACAATTGGTATATGGATTTATTTGACATAAAAACATTTATGTAATTAATGCATCGATGTACATCGATAACAAAACGATCGATCGATTAATGCATCGATATATTGGTTCCCTGACGTGGTACTCAAACTATATGAAGAATAACAGAAGTCTTTCCAAAATGTTTTCAAAGAATGGAATCCGAATCTACAGATAATATGAAATGAAGGCAAAAGTATTTTCACAAAAAAAAAGAAACGAAAAATTAAAATCAACTTGGAATTCCTCATAAAGATAAAAATGCCTACGAGCTGAGTTTTCGCATCAAGTTTTATAAATTATTAAGATTATTGAGATTCCAATGGAGATTATCCCAGCAGTAATGAGAAAAACTTTATTCGGTTACGGCAAACAAGAATTGAAGTAATAAAGTTAATGGAAAATTGCATAACGATAGACTGGAGTGCAGAAGGGTCAAAGAAAGATTTGCTCCAGAGTTAGCCAAGTCGACGTTCTCTTTTTTGGGGAGAGATGAGGTGGGGAAGATACCGAAGATTCGGAATAGATGGCACTTTTATCGGCATTCATATTGGAATTGACTGCTGTGAGGTGAATGCTTGAGGTACTTAGAAACACAGGCTACTTCTGTAAACGTGCAAGTAGAAAAATATAACTAAACGATACATTTAATGCGAATAGGAATATGGTCGAATGCGTAAAATTCCAATGTTGAGCTGACCCTCTTTAGGGACAGAAGATGGACGTTATGAGATATACACCTCTGGACAAAAATTGATTTATTGATCATTGACATGAACAATTAATGGCATGGCTTGTCTTTATTTAATTTCAATTATTAACGTATAAAATTATTCAAATATGCCAATCACAATTTAAAAGTATTTCCGCAACTTCTCTCCCCAGCTATGCTTTCCCGAATTATAGTTTATCATTTATAACCACAGAGCCATTCTACTTATATTCCGTGGAAAATAATTTATAAACTTACGTTGGTCTACTACAAAACGTGAAATCATTTTAATTCCTTTTCCGAGATAAGGAAATTCATTCATTTTCGGTTTTCAAACGTCATTTTCAAACGTTTTCTTTGCAGCAATTAAAGTTGCACAGCTACAAATGCATTAACTTAAGCTACAGAGCATTCGAGAGTGCAACTTTATATCTCTGCAGATAACCGTTGTAAGAGCGTATGATTAATTAACCATATCTAAAAAGCATTAATTCTTTGACATGTGGGTGAGAATTTACTAATGGGACGATTGTCTTATTTCCTTCAATTTACATCATTCAAAAGTAGAACAGAAGTAGCCAATTTCGGTTAAGTTAATAGATGTTGAAAAGCTCCAAAAATCTCAAAAATGTATGTAAATGCATGCTTTTATATTGTTGATAGTTTTTTTAGTATTTCGATATTAATTATTCAAAAGGAATTTTAAAGCTCAGAGTTTCAGCATCATCCTCTTACATTTTACTCTCGTTATCATATCGACCAAGTTAACGAGGGAGTTTCGTAGTAATAACTTATTGGGAGAAAATACTCCCTCCAGAAACTATATCAAACTTTCATTTGCTCTTTTCGGTTATTTAACATTTAATTTTGAATCCATACTGAAAATAAGCATTCAATCAGCTAAAATTTTATCTCAATTGGAGGAGATATGAATCGCTAGAATATTGAATAGAATCACAGATCTTTTCTTCACTAAGAGGCAGGGTTATGGAAAATTATATCTCAAAATATGTTTGTCATTCTCTACATCACAAGCTAATCAGAATGCTCAGCGCGACAGTAATGTTGCGAGGGCTGCCATCGTTATGGTCTTATCGTATATCTGAATAAATTATGGTGAGAAGGTTAAAGGACTTTGTACTGGATACATTGCGCATACGAAAAAGTCAGCTCGCCCCAGCAAAAAACGAACGCATTTCAATCCATCGTGAACGAATATAGATGAATCTCAAATTAAGGCCTACTGTCCTACTAAATTTCAGAATTAGTGATAATTTTTTAATAAAAACTGCATATTCAATATTATTAAATAGCTTCCCTTATCTTTTAGAGGTCGAACTAATCTTTCTCTAATGCATACATCGTCTACTAAACCCAGGTGTCTAGGAAGTTCCCGCGGGCAAAATCCGGCCTGAAAAACGCTTTTATACTGCTCGCAAACACCTGGAATTTCATAGACTAAATCCTGCAAAATACGACATTTCCTATTCCTCCCCGAATGTACTCTCGAATATTTCCTACATCTGTTATTTAGGTTTTCTTGCGAATAAAGACGTCTTCGCTTATTCCTTTCTGGATAAGCTGTTCATTATTTAGATAAAACAATAATTTTTCCTTTAAATCCGACCCGAAAAATACTTATCACGTAAAAAAGATTCAAAGATTTGAGACCTCTGGCTTAACGTAATCTCTGACTTCCACCATTCCGATTTCAGTGGAGCAATCCGTCCTAATTGATGGTCCGTATACGTTTAAGAGATAGACCGTAACAGTAGAACGTAAAATCGAATCGGTAATCGTGAAATGAAGCTTACACGGGCTCTTGGAAGCTACTCTTAGGGCAGGAATGGGACTGGGGATGTAATGCATGAGGTGGAATGAGGAAGGAGAAAGGTTAGGGAGGTCAGTGAAAAAGCGGGATTGACGTTGGAGACTCCTCACTGCGCCATTTGGACATCCTTTGCCATTTTGACCTTCTGCCCCTCCTCCCCTCACTCCACTCGTCCAGTTTACGCACCTAAGCGGTCAGAATGAAACGGTCTCTATTGGCAGCGAAGTGAAAGAGGGAATCTTTGGCGGAGCGATGGAGCGTGATCTGCTTTGGCACCCGAATTCACGAAGCGCGTCACGCAATGTCGACGCTCGTGCGCGCGAAACAATGTTCACAATGACGACAAAGGTGTTTATGAAGTGGCTCTGGACCATTTTAATGGAGTCGGGGTCGAGGGTTTCTGTAAAGTTGAGGGTGGAAATGCTCCAAAAATTTTAAGAATTTCTCTCGCCAGTCCTGCTGCACATTTGGGCTGTAAATTTAGCTCCATTGAGAGACTACTTTAGGAAACTCTTCGATGTCTTGACATCTCTTTCGAAGCTTTAGATGCCTTTAATGTAAAAGATGGATGTGCCAACAAATGTTTTTTTTGCTAGCACGTTCAAGCGTAGATGTAGTGTCACGTTTGCATTTGCATTTCCATTAAGAGCGCCAATCGGAAGTCCTTATTGCCCAAGATTATGCATGTCAGTTTATTATATTGTAAATCAGGATTTCTTCTAAGGAAATAACTTCGATCACTTAACCATTAAGCACTGAGATTCGATTTAAATGAAATATTATATTATTATATTAATACTTGGTGGAATTTCATAATCATTCAGTATGCAATGACAAAACTTGTACAAATTCCACAAAATTTCTAGCATTCTTGGTGCTAAATATTTCGTGGAATTTGTACAAGTTTTGTCATTAAATCCGACGGAGATTCGATGTTCACAGAGGTGGAATATTTTCAAAGGCTGTAATACATTTGTGGAACAAATATTCTTTTCCATTACTATCCAACGATAAAAACAGGAGTAAATGAATAGAATTCAATAAATTTAAATTTTTAATTAAAGAGGAAGTATAAAACTCATCCTTTTAATTCTAGAAGCGTTGTAAGCTAATGTTTATTGATCAGGTGATTAGCCGACTAAGTGCATACCAGGAGAAGACTCAGATAAATGGTGCGGATGTGATCCTTTTTGATATTCACCATCCGCAATCGAATTTCAAGTTATTTTTTTAATTTCCTCTTCTTTCAAAAATTATTATTCATATCAAGCTCCCGTTATGACTAGTTAAAGGCACTTTATCTATTTTCCATCGATACGAAACTAAACCCACAATTAAAATAAATGAGATACGATACATTATGATTCATAGCAATGTTACAGAGGACTGAGAGGGATTTCCCTACAGTACCTCTATTACATTCTATTCCTTTACAAATAAAAATATCAGAATCTGCTGCATCTTCCAACTCAAGGCTCGACTCACGATGCAACATTTCTGTTTTCGATTTCGGTTGAAATATTACCCGACTTTTCTCAGTTTACTATTGAGATCAATGGAGTGCTATTGAAGGTTGGTCCATATTTCAGTCCAATTTAAATATTTGAAGTCGGATTTATGCTAACTTCGGTTATAATTCAACCAACACAAATCCAGAGCCTAAAAATTCTTAAATAAAGCAAGGGTCTACGTTCTAAAAAAGTTCACACAGCAGGAGTATCTGCAAAATCTTTGCAGCGTAGCATTTAAGAGCTAAATAAAGTAGACTGCATTGCTGCTAAAGGGCAATTCGTTACAGAACTGCTGTAAAATTTAAAATAGGGTGAAATAAATATCCATAAAATGAGGTGAAGCGGAGTCAGGCAACCTAACTACGCTGATAAATTAGCATTCTTTGCTTTCAAAAATGTATTTGGACTTAGATTTAGATACAATCATCAACAAAGTTGCTAAAAATCCATTTTATCGAAATTGAATTGTATTGAATTTATTTTATTTTATAAACAGAACACCTTAGACTGGCTTGTTGTATCTCAATTTTGGCCCATGAACAATTAAGCGGCGCTCACTTTTGATGAAACGTTCTGGGTTCGATACCTGGTAGGTTCCATGATTTGACCCTGAATCGTGAATAAAAATGATAAGCTACCTGCATTAATAGGTAGGAGATGGAACCATAGTGGTTAAGCGGAGCCAATTACACGATGTAGGACTTTATGAGCTTTCCACGTGTCGTCTGCTTCAATTTAATTTAACGTGATTCAATTTAATTTTAATTTATAAAATATCATAACTCCATAAATCCTTGATCACGATACATTTTTCGTTTACATTTCCGCTGTGAGAGAGGATTAAGAAGCTGCTATTAGTCACTGTGCCGTTAAAGAAATGCTTACCTTATTGGCTTTAAACATAAATAATGACAGCGAAGTAAACAATCGGTGAAAACGCATAAATTACATGCTTGATTTTAGATGAAGAAATTAAAGAGAAAAGGTCTGCTATAGCCCACCGAGTCCCATCATACCCTAATAAACTGAAGTTCTGCCGTTGTAGCTTAGAAGTAAGAACAACCATTGGGAAAGTAAGGAACCCGGGTTCGATTCCCGGCTGCGGCAGACTTTGTCTCCTTCATTTCTTCATCTAAAATCAACCATATGTATTTCTTCGTTTATTTTAAACGCAAGGGGTTAATCGAATTATCATAGCTTCTTCAACGAGACTTCTTGACGACTTAACTGGACACTTCCTACCGAAGGTCCGATTACTTAGCTTTAGCCTCTGACCGCATCCCCCAACTCCAGAGGGCAGTCTTTTCCGCAAACTCCCCTTTCTAAACAGCCCAATACTCGGCAGACCTGCGTCATCCATTTCCCCCAACAAAAAGTTCCTCGAGCGGTGCTTTTGCATAGGTCGCCTCCCATCTGATATATCGCACTCCGGGTCGATGACAAATGCGAGCGTCCCGCCGAGAGGGCAGAGGGTCAGGGTAAACGGCGTGGGCTGCGAAGGTTACAGAGGCCTGATTGGGAGAGGGTGTTACCGCAGGGAATAATGGGACAGGAGCGGGAAGACGGAGCGGAAGGAGAAAAGAGATAAAAAGAATGGAATACGGGAAGATGATTATGGGGTGAGGGTGATCGGATGGGAGGATAAATCAAGTTAACCGTGAAATCAGGGGGCGAAAGGGAAAAAATTAAGGAGGCCGATTAGACACATGAGACTGGAGAAACCATCGGAAAAGCATATAGGAATAGAAGGTCGATCGACAAATTTAAGGATCCCATTAAGGGCGAATTTATTAATGGCACACACAAGAATTATATCGCCAATCGGTTAGTTACGCAATAGTGTAGATACTCCTTAAGCTCGCGGAAGAATTAGGCGTAAGAGTGAGGAGATGCAGTAAAATTGTATTTGAATGCGCCTTTATGGGAAATCATACATAAGACAATCTGATACAGAGAAAAACAATCGGGCAATTTGGTGCAGGTTGATTCAAAAATTCATTTTTCTTCCCATTATAAACAATAGAAATAGACTAGGAAAATAAACTGAGCAATGTATGCACCCTTTACCCCTTCGGCGGGGTTAGGCCTGAGTGGACCCCTCTTTCATTTAATCTCTGTCTATGTAAGTACCCTGCAAGCCTTTCGGTTTGTGGCAAGGGGTGCATGTACCGTGACTCTATATCCCTAGTCGATTACTTTCGCGTATTGTTCGCGGAAAAAAATGAGTTCTTGAATCGATTCATTCTGTTATCTATTTCCCTAATGTTTTACGAAGTATCAGAACGGTCTATGTAACATGGGGTCACTTTAACCACGTTAGAACTAGTAGTAGTAGTAGTAGTAGTATTGTTAAAAGTGCTTCGAAAGCTTAGGTCATTTTGCACGTAGGCCCCCACCAGGAATCGAACCCGGGACCGCTTTCACCGAAGTCGAACGCGTTTCCCACTTGGCTACCCGGGAGCCCCCACGTTTTAACTAATTCTGTCCAGTACTACGCGATGCTCTCTATCTGAGAGAAAGTCCTTCGTCCAGTGTAATCCGCCGAAAATAAAAGGCAAGTCGACGTGGTATTCTTAGATTTTTGGAAAGCATTTGATAAGATCCCTCATCATAAATTATTGTACAAATTGAAAGTTGCATGATAACTTCATGATGCATCGTGAAGTTATCGTGAATAATGCCAGCTGAGACTCACAAGAACGAGTCTCTCGAAAACCGTGATATTCTTATCTATGAAAATGGACGTTTTAAGAAAACCTACTAAAGAACTAGCAGTTATATATTCCATTATTTTACCGCTCAATGATTTTAAAGAGATAGGCCTGTAATTCGCTGGATCGTCCTTTACGCTGAAATCTCGATTAATAATGCAGTTTAAGTATATTTTACATCACTAATGAAAAAGAGAGAGTAGAGCGTGAGAAAAATTCTTTGCAAGTGATGGTTGAAAGCGAAAAGATCTACCTTGTTGGAAAACACAAATATAAAATTAGAGTGAAAAGAACCTATGAAAACAAAGTGAAATGAGGTATGATACACAATTCAATAAGGCGTATACATAAACGATCTTCCTAAAAATATTAAATCCGAAATTAGGCTTTTTGCTGGTGATTGCATTTTGTATAGACCCACAAGGGAAAGACATGACCGAGAAATCTTACAAAGCGATCTTAAACAGTTAGCCGAATGGACTAAAGCAAATGGTATGGTGATCGACGTCGGTAAATGTAAACATGTAAAGTTTTCTAGAAGAAAATCACCCGAAATGAATCATTATAAACTGAACAATGAAACCATTCTTACCGTTCCCGACTGCAAATATCTTGGTATTAAACTCTCTGAAAATCTTAAATGGGGGAGTCACATTGAAGACATTACTACAAAGGCGTATAGGAATCTACACTTTGTAATGAGGAGCTTAAGACGGAGTGGAAAGGGAGTCAGGGAAAGGGCGTGTAAATCCTTAGTTAGGCCGATTGTTGAATATGCGACGAGTGTTTGGGACCCGCACGAAACGGGCCTAAGTAAGAAACTCGAAGGCGTACAAAGGAAGGCAGCTAGATATGTAATCGGGAATCACAAGAAGGATGAGAGTGTTAGTAAAATGTTAGATCAACTAGGATGGGAATCATTATCGTCAAGAAGAAATACATTTAGGTTAACGGGGGTATTTAACGCGTGGAACTGTAAAGATGGCTGGAATGAGCTACGAGCAAGATTTCATACTCCAAATTACATTGGGCGCGGCGATCACAAACCAAAAATAAAAGAACGTGAACAGAAAACAGATTTGGCTAAATACTCATTCATAAATAGAGGTATAAGAGAATGGAACGCTATTCCTGGAGAAGTTCTCATTCCAATGCCGAAAAATACTAAAGCTTTCAAAAAGAAAATTAAAGTCTATAGTACCTAAATCGTTTGTATATATAATAGCAATTTGTTTTACTTATAATACCCACGTTTATTTGTTTATTTTAATACTCTCTGCATAATATATTCTGCTGAGTTTCATTGTATTTAATCTTAATTCTTTGCCCATTATATCCATGTAAAAGTTTGTCTATATAATTGTTCGATATGTATGTATTTACTCTTTAGTTTTATTGTATTGGAATTCTGAGCTGTAGTGCGACATTTATTGTCTGTTNCATGAAACTTTTAAAAAATTGCAAAAAGTAATTTAAAATATAGTTTAAACTTTTAGCTACTTAATGCAGTTATTTTGATAGATTAGAAATTCCCTCTTGGACCAAAGAGTTGGTTTATGTATGTATGTACATGGTGGGAAGCAAAAGCTGACGTGAAGTTACGATACGTAGCTCCAGGCAGAGGCAAGTATTTCAAGACGAGCTACTAAAAGCTATGCACCCTTTGTATGTTTTTCTCAGCAAAAATAAAAAGTCAGAAAGACCTATGGGAGGATTATGGGAGGAACCTATTTCTCCTAATATTACTTTCTTAAGGACTAAAGATAATGGAAATTGCTGTATGTATTAAAAATAGCACCTAAAACGACGGTGCCGATTTATTATTACTTTGAATTATGAAACAGATTCGTATTGTAGCCGGAGGTATTTTGCAACAATAAACGAAGAGGTTGGCGGACCAACGAGCGCATATTTTTACATAAAGAGGTAGAACTAAATAGATAAGCCGAAAAATCTCCAGCAAACGCTTTGCTGAAAATGAAAACGTATTACATTATGTTACAAGAATCTAACGATAAGGTTATTATAAAAGATTTTAATTTTATGCGGCGAAATAACTGTCGTAAAACTTTGAACGCGTTATTCTCGAAACCTTTTTTTAAAACTGTGTACACAATATCTCATTGCAGCGTAAACCGATTTACATGAGATTTTACCTAATTGTACCTTGAATAAATGGAGTGCCGCTGGTGGCAAAGTGTAACAGAAGTCACAAAATCCAGAAAACCACCAAAAAATGGATAGTTGAGCCTAACGCGCGTTTCGCACTCCCAGAGTGCATCTTCAGAGGCGTAATAGTGACTCAAGTCACTATTACGCCTCTGAAGATGCACTCTGGGAGTGCGAAACGCGCGTTAGGCTCAACTATCCATTTTTTGGTGGTTTTCTGGATTTTGTGACTTCTGTTACACTTTGCCACCAGCGGCACTCCATTTATTCAAGGTACAATTAGGTAAAATCTCATGTAAATCGGTTTACGCTGCAATGAGATATTGTGTACACAGTTTTAAAAAAAGGTTTCGAGAATAACGCGTTCAAAGTTTTACGACAGTTATTTCGCCGCATAAAATTAAAATCTTTTATAATAACCTTATCGTTAGATTCTTGTAACATAATGTAATACGTTTTCATTTTCAGCAAAGCGTTTGCTGGAGATTTTTCGGCTTATCTATTTAGTTCTACCTCTTTATGTAAAAATATGCGCTCGTTGGTCCGCCAACCTCTTCGTTTATTGTTGCAAAATACCTCCGGCTACAATACGAATCTGTTTCATAATTCAAAGTAATAATAAATCGGCACCGTCGTTTTAGGTGCTATTTTTAATACATACAGCAATTTCCATTATCTTTAGTCCTTAAGAAAGTAATATTAGGAGAAATAGGTTCCTCCCATAATCCTCCCATAGGTCTTTCTGACTTTTTATTTTTGCTGAGAAAAACATACAAAGGGTGCATAGCTTTTAGTAGCTCGTCTTGAAATACTTGCCTCTGCCTGGAGCTACGTATCGTAACTTCACGTCAGCTTTTGCTTCCCACCATGTACATACATACATAAACCAACTCTTTGGTCCAAGAGGGAATTTCTAATCTATCAAAATAACTGCATTAAGTAGCTAAAAGTTTAAACTATATTTTAAATTACTTTTTGCAATTTTTTAAAAGTTTCATGGTGACCTATCCCGTTAAAATACAAATAAAATATTCAATTTTAGTAAATATGATAAAAAAGAAAAAATGCGTGGAATGAACCATAAATAGAAAAGGATGCGGGTATTTGTTATCATTGACCTAGAATTCACCGTCTTAATTCTCTTAATCGTATTTTCAAGTCAATTTTGCAGTTATTTAATAATAAGTCGTCACTGTAAAATTAATGGAAGGAATGTAAAGAAATAAATGAGATGGATAAAAACTAAACGATCACAATCCGAAAACGCTGGATTAGGGAAATACATCCCGAACTAAAGGGCAAATAAAGTTACGGAAGAATGCCGATCAAAATAATGCAACGTAACGAAGCAAGATACATAGTAACAGTAATCAAAATATTTGAAAAATCCCTTTTGTATAAAATGGAAGAGAGCGGTAGGAAGCAAACAAAAGGAGAAGAAAGAAAGGAAGAGACTAGGAGACGCTCTGCTATTAGAAAGGTAACCTCGTAACAAAAATTAATGGAGGGCTTGGAAATTGTGAGAATTATTGGAAGAAGAGAGAAGCTACCTATATTTGCGTAAAGGAATGAGGGTAAAATGGCGGGAAAAGCCCATTCTTAAGTCATTAGAGTTTGAGGAAGGGCAAACAGAGTGTTTTAAAGGAGATGGAACGAAAGGGCGAAGAGAACACAATAGCGATTGGCGCTTCGCCTAAAACGACCTGAGTTAATTTAAAACGTTTATTATAACGACATCCGGGGACAAATATATTATTGATTATATTACCCTGCCGGATATTTTCTTTGGAGCAAAGAAACAGTTAAACAGTTGATGTGGATGTAACAAATCGTTATTCATTACCATTCGAAGAAGGTTTACAATTCAGAGAAGCAACTTTCAAAATAGAAAGCGGAGAACGTCATTCTTTTTATGGCATGCTAGGATTAATAGTTTAATAGTGGGGTCAGCCGATAGGACTCTTAGGCTATGTAACCGCGTTCTTAGAGGCAGTCAGACAAATGTCAAAGAGGTAGCTTATTTTTCACTAGTTCGTCCGTTACTTGAGTTCTGCTGCGCAGTATGGAACCCTCACGAGAAGGGTCTGATCTCAGAGTTAGAGCGCGTACAGCGTAGAGCAGCTCGCTTCGTAAAAGGAGATTATAGATTCGATAGCAGTGTATCAGAAATGATCAAATCCCTAGGTTGGAATTCCTTAGAGGATAGGAGACTCGAGTCCAGGCACAAATTGTTCGAGAAATTTCTGAGTAGCGATTTACTTGAGGAAATACGAGACATAGTTATACCGGCGATTAGCGAACGCGATTTCCGAGACCAGACGTCTAAAAAATTTCGAGAGATTATAGCGAGAACGGATAGTTATTACTGGTCTCTTTTTCCAGATAGCATTAGACATATAAATAGGGTAGCTATTTAGGGATGTTGGTGTTTTAACACCCCCTGCCATACGCCTTACGGCGGTTCGCGGGGTATTTATGTAAATGTATGTAAATGTAATAGTTTCAGAATATAATAGAGTTATTTAGAGCGAATCATATTGAAATTTTCTTACGATAACCTTTATCTCCGATATTATTTCAAAAGTCGACTAGTTTTGTTTTTGGTAAAATTTACATCTCGTTCGTGAGGATAAAATTATTGAGCAATGGTTAATGAATTTGTGTATACTTTGAAGGTGTATTCATCGAAATTTCTTGTAATTTAACTTCTAAATTTCTTCTAAAGATAAGTTTACGCTCTCACAGTCTATTTTTATTCTAACTTTAAAAGGGTTTTTCTATTACTTGACAAGAAGTTAAATATTTCCTATCTCCCCATAATAACTGCAATTGATTACAAGTCATCCCTATAATCTTTTCACTTTTTCCGAAATGTATCATTATGATTCAGTGAAATATTTTTAATATCATGGGATGGAAGACAGTAGTATCTATAAATTCCATTGAAAATCTTCTTTGTTAATTTCAAAAAGGTTTTCAGTATCAGTTACCAATCTAACATTTAAAGATAGCTAAATGAAAAATAATATAAATATGTGGAGAAAATATAGTTAATATTTGAAAATTGAACAAACAAAAACAACAAACTGTTAACCAAACGAATGTTGTAGTAATTTCCGGAAAATTGATGGGATTCGAGCTGCGGAACTTCAAATATCATTTAAATAATAAGACGATTAGATAAGATCCATCAGTACTGAAGATGGCTGCAGTGTGCGTAGCCGAAACGTCAACAATATGGAGAGACGCTGCCCGGTTGGAAACCCGAGAATATTTCCTTCAATAAGACGATTGTAAATAAGTCCTTATTTCCCTATGTATGGTTTCAGAAAAGAATCAATATAAAATTAGAGATGCTTTAAAAATAGGTAACAAATCTATTTACAATCTGCAAGCTTTTGCAAGCAAAATTTGCCAGTAACAGATCAGAAGCTACCACCGCAGATCGGCGTTTTTCAACTTCTGCAGCCATAAAAAGCGGAGAACTTCATTCTTTTCGAATTATATTGAAATTTTCTTACGATAATACATGTCAATACAATCTATCACACTCACGTACAACAGTGTTGAAAGTTTAATACTTTAAGTACAGAAGAGAGTTCTGTCAAGAGTTTAAGAGTTCTGCCATTTAAAATTCGCGTTTGTGAATGAAATATCGTGCAAATTTAAGCGCGAAAATAACGTAAACTACTAAAACTTAGAATATCTAAAAATAATAATGAGTAACTGGGAGAACTTCTTGACACCAATGTATTGCGGCACACCGGTCGGGGACCTCAGCCGGATAGGACGCCATAGGAATTTATTACGCGGCGTTTCCGCTTACTTAACACTTGGTCAAGCTCCCACACTCCGCGGGAGCCGGGAAGTGTAAGTGCAGAGACCGTTCAATGTCAACTTCAAACATTCAACTCCCGGAACACAACGAAACACACCTCTGAAAGAAAGTCTTCGCGTAGGAGTAAGAGGAAGTGAGATGTTAGCAGCGATCCCTCGTGTTCGCATCGGAATCCCCGCTTCCAGAAACACGTCAAGGGTCTCGTTCGATCCCCGCTGGGACCTTGGAGGTGTCCGAGCGTGGAAAGGCAGGTCTCTCTTCCCGTTCGTCATCGATCAATCAGCCGATTAGAGAAAGGGATTCGGACAGGTTGGGGCAGGTGAGGGATGGGGCCAGTCCATTGAGGAAGACGGAGTGGGGTGAGGATGTTGGTGCAGCAACACCGGAGGAACTAGAGTTACGCTTAGCGGATGTGCGAGGCTTCCCGCGGAGTTGTTTGCAAGCGGAAGGAGGCGGATGCCTTTTCTTTCTCTCCCTGGGCGAGACACCCGCGGAGAAGTCGCTGGCCTTCAATGGCACCCCATGCTCCCATTTGGTAGCTAGATGCTCGGCTACCGGTTTCCCGAAATGCGGAGAATGAGGGTTCGACCCATTCAGTTTCTTCCGCGAAACTTTTTCCCCCCTTTCACTCGCTTCCCAACTGGCTTTTCCTCGACACTCACGCTTCCCATTCAAAATATTCTTCCCTTTTCCCATTCCTTCCCCTTTATCTTCCTTTCCTCGGTTTCGTATTGATTGCAAATACAGGGCCGAAAATAGAATGGTTCTTTGTTCTGATATTTACGTCAGTGACAAGTGAAAGTGGCTCTGGTATGGGTTCGGTTTTGCGCGGTGGGAACCTAACCTCAAAATACGATATGTGCGAAAGTAATGAAATATTTGTAGGACTGAGTAAGAGTACTCTCGTAGTAATACGACGTAGTTGAAAATTTGTTTTGAACTATTAAAACATCTAAATCTGAATCTAATATATTTACAAAAGTCAGACCAAATGCAACATCTGAAATTTTCTATCTTCCTACACGCTTTAACAACTTGAAGAATTTTCGAGAAAAAATATTCCCAAAATAAGGAGTATAATTACGTACTTTCGTGTGATAAATTCAACGATGGTTTTATTAATATAGAGAAAATATCCTCTGTCTTGTATTAAAGCACCGAATGGCCAGAACAGGCCTACGGGGGGAGGAATGGCGATTACCTCTCTCTCCTCCATATTCAAATCTAAGGTGAATGATTTGCATAATCAAACAGAAGGTGGCCATATGCATAAGCTTATGCCAGAGTCTCTTTAATTCACTCTTCTTAGAGCCAAAGGGAGAAAGGGAGTTCATGGAAATCAACTCAATTAGGACCTCACAGATGCTAGCAACGCCCCCCCCCCCCCCCCCCCCCCCCCCCCCCCAACAGTTTCAGATAATCTCTCTTACTTCCTTGAGAGGGAACCTGCAAATAGTGGCTAGAGCAGTTTTTAATTCTTTTGATTATTTCCCCACGAAATACGGAAACCTCTCTATCAACGAGTAACTTCAAGAAATGTATCCAATTACTATGCATATTGAATACGTGCCATCAGTTGCACTCAATGAATTTACTCTAAAGGCGCACATATTATACTATTCGAGGAATATTTCGCCTAAATCGAGATGAAAAATGGAACAATACTGCAGATTGTGAAAAAATATTAGGCCTCCTAACCCAGGAAGTAGGAGATGATACAGAAGATTGCAATAAGCAAATAATAATAATAATGCGAGAAGTATCATTCCATAAACCATATTCTGATTTAAATGAGCAATATTAATAATAATTCGACTTCATTTGGGCTATAGGATTTCTCTTCCGCTGCACTCATAAAAAATATTGGCCCATGGGGGGATCGAACCCACGACCTTCGCGTTATTAGCACGACGCTCTAACCAACTGAGCTAATGGGCCATCCATACGCACTCAGTTCACGGTGTCAAGACAATTGTGGTATCCATAAAATAACTCAATCACTCACATAATCACATAGGCATTATCTTTTCGGCGTGAAAACTTTCTTTTCATTCGTTCTCCTTGAGGAAATATTTCCCCGAGATTTAAAAGCTTTCCACACAATGCTTATGCTACTGTATAAAGTATTTACTTATGCAAACAGTGCATGAAACTAAATGAAACAGCTTATAGGTCAATAATTACTGATGAAAATTTTTCCGCCATACATTATACTCTCCATGTTTATCTCCGAGCGTAGAAAAGCCAGCTAGAGAAAAACGATGGCAAGTTTTCGGTACGAGTGTATTGTTTAAAGTATTAAAAAGTAATATTTAGTACTATATATCATACATTCTACAATATTTTCTGATATTATATCAACAAATATATACACGTCCAATAAATACCTCTGTTTCTTCCTTTCAATTATTTAATAGTTCTGAATTTTTCGGTATCTTATTTGAATTTTTTCCATAGTCGAAAAAAAACAAATTGATTTGATGTTTAAACTTTTCTACATATTTGTTGTTTCTTTACATAAATATGCAAATTAGACTGATAATTGAGTGACAGAATTAGTAATCACATAACTACATATTGTGAGGCCTTTATTTAACTTAACTTTTTAAATGGTCCGCAGCAATGATCAGTTTATCTCCTCTGGATATTACTCATAATTTAGATTTAGATTTAGAAACTTACCCCGCGAGCCGCCAAATGGCGTGTGGCAGGGGGTGAGGATAAATAATGAAATATTAAACTGATTATTAAGGTTTCTTCTTCATTTAAACTGACAACGAGTTACGAATCATAAGCGGTATCTTCAGGCCGTCAACGATGACTCGTAACAATGATCCGTACCAATGAGATTTACAGCAAACAACAATAACTATGGGTTATCGTTGTTGACATGAGGTTGATGCTAATTTGTTGTAACCTGTCATGTAGTACAATTCTGTGTTAGCATTAATATCTGTTTTTTTCGTACAGATTTGGATTAACAGATAGAACGAAAAAAAAAACTTGGAAATACTGTAGTAAATAGACTGATTAATTGAAAAAAGAGGTCGGATTTTTTATGATTTATCTCGCAGTCACGGCCATATATTCTCAGCTAATTTTCGAATTCAATATAAATACCTAAGGTTCCAGGAATTTTTTAGGGTCCCTCAGAAAAACTCAGAGGTTATGCATGGAGCATGTTCCCCCTATGATGCGGGGAGAACTCTATTAGCTTTAAGTTCCAGTGTAGAAAAAAATTCCGTGCCACACCCTCGACCGCAAGTTATGGTACTCCTGATATACGAATATCTGTCGCGGAAATCTGGAGAGAAGGAAGAAAAATGTACGGAAAGTTTGGGAGAAATGAAAAAAGAATTCCACGTGCGCGCGCTATCGTTCCGAGGAATGTCACCAGCATTCGGGACAGAATGAACGGTCAGCGTCCATTGTCCACATTCCGGCTAGCACCCCACGCATTTGCGTTCATTTCCCTCTTACCCAAACATCTCTTCATTCTTACACAGTCGCGCTCTCTCTGGGCATCCATCTATCACGGTGACAACACTACCATGGTTTTCTCCCACGCCCACACTCACTCCTCCCGACCCTTACTGCCTCAATGCGTGACCTGAAACTCTCCCAAAATCTCACGCAATTCATCCCTTCTTCATATCTCCTACTTTCACATTTCCTCTATGTGCAATTTCCTTTCAGCCCCTGGCTCCTTGTGGTATTTGCTCTCTTGCCCACTTCTCGACTCTCGAGTAAAGAAAGGTTCGTGAGCACACTAAGCAATTGGTATGCGCCTTGCATGAATCAGATTTAATATATTTTCCTTATTGACTTGCGAAGAAAAGGGGGTTGGTTTCGTAGAGTTGGCTAAATGTATTACTTAAATTATGCTGCACAATCTAAATATTTACGTTTATAAGTGAACCGTATTATTTATTAAATGATTTTGAGCATGTTAATGAAGTCATCTAGCGGAAATACTAATATACTAATACTATATATATATATGCAGAATTCTTTAGTGTATAATTTTACTGCATTTATATATAAATATATATATTTATTTATTTACGGTGCTCAGTATGGAATCCAAACGAAAAGGGTCTGATCTTGGAGCTAGAGCGAGTACAACGCGGCGGCTCGTTTCGTTAAGAGAAGTAATAGTTTCAATAGCAGTGTATCAGAAATTATCAAAACCCTCGGCTGAAAATCTCTTAAGGATAGAAAATCTGAGTATAAGCACAAGTTATTCCCGAAATTTTTAACGATTTGCACGACGAAATATCCGATATAGTGATTCCCGGACTCAGCGAGCGCGATTTCCGATACCAGACGACAAAGAGATTTCGCGAGATTATAGCGAGAACGGACAGCTATTACTGGTGTCTTTTTCCTGATAGCATTAGGAACACCAATCATGAAGCCAATTAGAGAGTTCGGTGTTTTCTCGCCCCCTCCCACACGCCATACGGCGGCTTGCGGGGTACCAATGTAAATTTATTTCTGTAACAGACTTCTAAAAAGGGGTTCGTCTTGCAGGAGTTGGGTTTTTCTTAAAATCGTGTAAATGCGGTACGCAAACTCGCTGGGTCGGCATTTAGGCAAGGAATTTCGCAAAAATTTCTCCGCTTTTTCGTGTATGAATATTCTCATGCCATTTAATTACTAATTTTCGAACAGTAGAACTGAAAAAATTGAGAGGCTTATGAGATGAGACAAGACAAGAAACAAGAGGAAAGTCGACGGAAAAAAAAAAGTGGAGGGGAATAATGAAAATAATAAGTCATCGAGACCGCGGGAAAGGAAGTCGTTTTGAATAAATAGATCGCAGCTTCCCAACCATTCGATCTCCGCCAATCCCTTACGCGTTAACTCAAACTTCGCGAAACATTTAGTCATAAGCCTAGGGTCCCTAGTCCCTAGTACCGACCTCTTGGCGTCGAACATGTAGCCATGGGCGCCGAAATGATGCGATTTAGAGTAAATGAGCTAAAAAATTAAAAACTTGACGATATAATTAAAATTACTATAAAAGGTCAAACGCGATATTTTTTAGCAATACCAATGCAGTAGAAGTCCGTTATAACGAGAGATGACAAAAATTGGAAAAGTACTCATTATAAAGCGTACTCGTTATAGCCTAATTCCTAACAAATTTCCGTCTCTTGAATCCAAGGGCAGCGAGTGCGGCAGAATGGAACAGTAGGGTTTACCGTTTGCTTCTCGGACTTGGTCTCTCACGTCAATTGATGATTCCGAGATATGCCTCCTGCAAGACAAATATAGAAACGTGGCATTCGTTATAACGATACTTCAGAAATAACCATTATAATGGCCGTAACTCCTTTTGGTGTGAGACGGACAACGGCCAAAAAATCACTCGCTAAAACGCAACTCTCGTTATATGCCATACTCGTTATAATGGACTCCTGCTGTACTTATAATTTCAAATCCAACACTTATTCTTATCTGAATTATTTGTAAGAGTTGTGCATTTGTTGTCTATTTTTTCCAGCCGTGTTTCTGACGCTTTTCTTTTACTTATTTTCTCCTCTTCTTTTAAATTTTAGTTGCTACTGTCAGTAGGTTTCGCAGTTTTTTCACGCCCCCTTCACGGGGGTGTTTACTTGCATGGTTTTAATTTTTTCTCCAGTGCAGACTTAGGTTTTTTTAACCCACGTAATAGATCCTCCTTTTATTGCTTTTCTTTAGTTCAACTTCCAATACCTCTTTCATTCTATCTGTAAAGACTAAGGGTTAGATGTAAGAAGAGACTGACAAGTCTCAATCTCACCCTCAAATAAAAACTTTTTATTAATATTATTATTATATTTTAATCATGATGAAGTTGATTTGCCTCGGATTCTTTTCCGGAGATTCTCTTCTTACGCTCCTGTAGTGAACCAGGCATTTGCGAATCCAGGTTGATTAAGAATAAAGAGTAACTTATAAAATTGAAAAATTAATATTTTTTAAATAAAATCGATTGATGCAGTCGTTACTTTGTGGAATTTCATTACTGGACAAATGAAACACTGTATTTAATTCCAGTAGTTAATAGTCATCTTCAGGCTGAAGATAACTATCAACTAGTCGAAACCGGTCGTGTGTGTATAATAAACCTTTGGAATTTATACAAGATAACTTAGATAGAATATAATAACTAAGAAATAATATAGATAACTTATCATAGAAAATAAACGGATATGGGTGTCCTACAAATTAGTTTGGGCTGAATTGCCAAAGAAGGCAAGTAGTAAAGGTAGGGAAAACAGACAGAAAGATAAAGACTACAGATGATGGTTGATAGAAAAGGTGTTATTTGTCAGCTCAGGCGACAGGAAAGTAATCTTAGGTCACGCAAACCTATATTATAGTAAAGACAGGATACTGACTATAATAGAATTGAATAAAATATCTCGAGATCTGAATTGAATCGGTAAAATTAAGCTCCTCATCGAGGGACTCTAATCTAATAGAAAAATATATTATATTAATGGGGAAAAATCCATTATCTTCAAGGAATATTTCCTCCGTTATTAGATATTAGGTATACGGCAAGAATATTCAGTTATGTCGCATTTAGAATTTGTGTGTTCATATTCCGGCTACTTGCCGAAACATCTTCGTGGGTAATAGTTAGTAGGTTCGAGATATCACATCACATATCGATCACATCAGTTATTATTACATTACACATAACACATTAGTTTCGCGTAATTTGGTCACAAAGAATCTTCTTTTCGGATTAATTACTTTAATTTTCCGATAATGTATAAAAATCCTACTTTACTTCGATCCCGGAAGAAAGGAAGGATGTGATATTAACATCTAATATAATATCTATATACCTCATTTACATTAATTAATTACACCCTCTTCCTGGAACTCGTTCTTTATATAACATTTTTACCCTCATAACAATGTGAGGTGCATCCTTTCATAAAGCATATTCTGATTTAAATGGGCATTATTAATAATAATAAATGGCCATCATTTGGGCTATAAGACTTCTCTTCCGTTTCACCCATAAAAATAATTGGCCCATGTGGGGATCGAACCCACGACCTTCGCGTTATTAGCACGACGCTCTGACCAACTGAGCTAATGTGCCATCCGTGTTAGGGTAGTCCACGGTGTTAAGGCAAGTGTCGTTTCCATAAAATAACTCATAATCACTCACATGATCACATAGGCATTATCTTTTCTTTTTCTAAGCACAACTTTCTAGAATAGAAAGCTGTGGTTTATGTAGCAGTAGAATTATCCATGCCGTCTAGCTTTGGATCGCGACCAAATTACCGGGGAAATAAGTAAAATAATTGAAATGCGAACTTCGTATTTTCCACAAGTTTATTTTAAAATTCGACCGGTTTCGACCATGACGGTCATCCTCAGGTCGTGGTCATGGTCGAAACCGGTCGAATTTTAAAATAAACTTGTGGAAAATACGAAGTACGCATTTCAATCATTTTAGATGGCGTTCCACAATATTAGGCCAGAACATCTAGGGGAAATAAGTAGCCAATCACGGCGGATAGTACGGAGTGTTCCTTCCTTAGATAAAACTCGCTTTACTTTTCTAATAATACATATTCTCTAGCGCAGCATGGGTCAAAATTCTCTCTTCGATCGTGGCTGGAATGTATGTGGAAGAGAAATAGTCAACTTATGGGCATGTGTGCGGTGCATAGCAAGAAATTAAAGGTCAAAGAGGCCGGCTGAGATTCATTTTCTCGCAGCTACATTTCATTCTTTATTAACTTAATCTCTGAACTGCTATTCGGCTTAATGTACATACCTTTTTCTCGTGTAAAGGTGCGCGAACACTGTTATAAAAACTACTTCCGTTGCATTCCTCTCATTACCCCTCCGTACCAAAACGTGCTATGTCTCCCTTCACGTGAGCACGAGCACTCCCGCATCATTACATCTCTCTCCTCGCCCTAATATATATTCATCTTTTTTCACTTCCTCTTCTGACATGAGCCAGTTCTTCCGCAAGAACAAAATAAAAGCCTTGATTAACTTTCACGGGATGAATTACAAGCGAATTTCGCTTTTTCGTAACCTCGCAGATTATCTCTGGCGCATCAATTATTTAGCTAATCAAAGACGGATCTGAAAACAGTGATAGTAAGCAATGAATTAATACCCGGAATATCAGAGAGGTGAGAGGCGGTTATCATTCATGAAGATTGATTTTAAATTGTTCGCTGAAAACTTCCTTCTATCTAATTATTACTATCATTACATGGGTTACAGGTAGACTAAAATTCCGGTGGTAAATTATTATTATTTTACAGTTATTCTAATATGATGCTATATACTCATAATCATACAGTAAATCATATAATGCTAATTAAAATAATTCAACGTTTTTGCTTACTACAGGACACCTATCATCTAGCTAGATAGTACACTAATACGATACAAACATTTTCGGGTAACAAAAATTAGTGTTTACTATAAAAATATCTCTCAACTATAACAATAAAATATTATAACACATGACTCCTAGCTTAAAAATATACTAATTAATTCCAGATATTTTCCCTAAAAGTAAGATATTATCATTTGTAAAAGCAGTGCACCCGATTATCCGTTCACTTCGTCGTTACTCTTCGTCGATATTTTCCGTGGTATTTTCAAATGTATTCAAACACAAAAAACAATTATTTTCGCGTTCTTATACGAGCATGATTGGAGCAGAGGCATTCCAACTTAAATGACATTATCGCTGCTAAAAGATTCGTGGTCGGGAGTAGAAAACTCTCAATGAGTCCACGAAACAATCGAAAATTGCGGGCTTCGGCAATTAATTATTTATTTGCGTAAATTATGAAAATTATAAGAAATGATAATTATAGTTTGGATTATCCGTGTTTTCTGGTTATCCATGCATCCTATCCCCATCATTAGCTCGGATAATCGAGAGTACATTGCACTTCATTCCTAAGAAATTAATCTATGGATATAATTGCATTGCATTATGTGTATAATATATGCATATTTCCGGCATCACTGTTCAGTTTGGGAAGGCATTCACGCACAATACTCGTAATGATGGTTTCATAGTTTGACAGCTTAGTCAAACAAATGCAATAATGATGCATTCGTCAACAGTTACAAGGTAATCAGAAACTTTGCAAAGTAATTTTTAAGTTCATCAACTTTGAAATTAATTACAATGAAAATTGAAACTATATGATCGCAACTCCTTCTTTGCCAATTTTTAACTTAATTACTATAAAGTAATTCATAAGAGGCCCTTAGAGTCTGATGAAATTCTCAAAAGGTAGTAAACCATTATAAATCTATAAATAACGTGAATTAACTACACATGTCCAAAAATTAATATCTATTGACTGGAAAAAAATCTTGTTCCAGCTTGAGCTGTTATCTCTTAGCTTGATTCACAAATAATGGATTTTCATTCCAACAGGAACCTCATGTAATTTAAGAAATTAACGAAAAAAAAGAAATATATACTGTCAAAAATAATTTATTCTAATAACCATATTTTCGGTGTTTTACGCCGTCATCAGGTCTGAAACACCGAAACAATGGTATTAAAATAAATTATTTGTGGAAAGTATATATTTTTTTTTCTTTGTGAATTAAAATGTGCTACCAAATATCTCTGAAATCCATCAAATATGTAAAGAAATTGAATTCTTTTTTTTCAACAATGAAAAATGTCCTTAAGATGTTCTATTTGATAAAATGAACCCTTATAATAATTATGAAAAATTGTGTAAACAAAGCTATTCAGCGAAATTTCCATTACTTGAGCATCTTTCAGTACTTTGTGTTAAATTTGAATTTAATAATTCACAATCGATAGTTATTAAACCGTCTGTCCTCCTTATCACAGTTATTCCGACCGAAGGGAATCCTACGAGTAGAGTCTAATGCTCAACAGAAACGATGATTCGCATTGGAACGACATAACTTAGCGTTTCGGAGCACGGAATATTCGTTGAGTCAGGAACTTGTGCAGAATGTTGTACTTTCGCTCATTACCCCGAATTAGATTTCTTCGCAAGGAGCAGTTAACATAAAGCACTAAGCGGTATGAGCACTATTATTGCCAGCTGCGTCCGCCTGCTAAGGACAGATAAAACACTAAGTGGAAGGGGGCTCTCTTCTTGCACGAATATGAGATTAACTCGAGCGTCTCAGGCCCTTATCTAAGGCAATTTCAGTTTATAAGTTCCATTTTGAATTTCCTAGAAGTTTAGCTGTTAAGCATAATGCCTTCATTTCATCTAAGGGTTTCTCTCAATTTATCATAGGCTTATAAAGTTTCCAAATTATAAAAAACAGCGATGCTCTTGCGATACGCTTCTTCAATTGCAAAGGATTGTCCCGCTGGTGGCCTAAAGTGCTTATTTATCTCTTCTCAAAGTGTACCAAGCGGAAAAGTTTTAAACTGATGCAACTACGTTGCTTCTTACGATCCTCTTAAATGAACAGTAGCCCTTTCAAACAAATATTATTCATAAAATTCACAGACATTGGCGATGGAATTTTTCACTGAATAATTGAGCTTGAGCACAAATCCGTTTTATTTTAGAACCTGGTTTATACTAGAGGCTAGTTTATGAAGAGTTGGAATTTTTAACAGATACCTGATTAAAGGTGATGTCAACATGAGTGAAGGTTTCGCTGATACTACCGAGTGCAGAACAGCTGCTCCTTTTTGAGTGAGAACACTCTGAAGAAGCTGTGAGATGAAAAGAAGAAAACATCATGGTGAGTTATAAAAAATTACATAAAAAGCGTTTACGTTAATTACAACTTTGAAACGTACAGCGTAAGCTCAATGTCTGCATAGATTTGATATGTTTTCTTAAACATGTGTATATACGTTCACAAATGCACACCCAAGATGAAAAACTCGAAGCGGTTAAAGATTTCCCAAGAAACAACTCCTAATGAGACCGTCATAGTCGTTTATTTGATGTCATTAGGGCAATTTTGTAATTGCAAGGAGCTCTCATCTCTTCAGTGCTCCTAAACTCCTCTCTTAAGATCTTGAAAACAACAATCTTCCCACCTTTCTATTATCTTAAGGCTAAAACCTTGTCCAAGTGGGACGTGGGTATCCTGCGGCCTTCAGGTACATGCGGACTTTTAGGGCGTTCAGAGCGGCCTTTCTGAAACAAATGCCCCTATTTAAATTATTTCCAATCTCGCTGGTGAATGTTCTCTTTTTGGGCAACTTAGCGAACTAATTTGTTTTTTTCATGTAGAATTTTGATGTTGAAGTATTTGAACGTGCGCTATACGCATCTCAAGTACGGCCTAATAGTTTCTTAGGCGGCCAATTGGTATATATTTGCGGCCTTACAATGGGAAAAGGTCCCCCACCTCCGTCCTAAAATGTACACTCCATAAACCCACATAAGAAATCAGTAGGTAGCCTTTGGATTGCGTATTAACTACATAAAAGTAGTTTTTACATAAAAATTTGAACACGAAAAAAAAAACAATTCATTAGCTATTTAATCATGCTCCCTAAGCCGTAATATTTAAATTAACGAAAAAAAATCTATAGTAATAATGCCTATGTCTATGTAAGTACCATGCAAGCCACCTTTCGGCGTGTGGCGGGGGTGCATGCACCATGACCCTACTTTCCTGATCGATTACTTTCGCGTTTCGTTCGCGGAAAAAATGAGTTCTTGAATCGATTCGTTCGATCTTTCTTGCAATATCGGAATACCCAATGAGGCATGGTGAACGCATTATATTGGCTACATCATCTCTGAGCGTACTTTCTCTAAATTTGTCCAATAAATTAATCCTCTGTTTAAATCTTCTAGCTTCTAAAGATTTCCACCGTGCCTCATGAAGCATCTTAGTAACGCTCGCTGATGTATCGTAGCAATTCCTACTAAAAAGTATCACCTTCCGCTGCACCTTTTCTAATTCCTGAAGACAGCACTTATCGGCAGACTCCAATACACTGCACGCATGCTCAAGATGAGGCCTAACTAACGCAAATAACACCGCTCGCGAACTCTTTCTTCGCTCCGACCATCGTCATCTCAACTTTTTCGAAAAACCCCTTTTCAGAAATCTCAACGGCTCGAATCGTTTGCATTTTTTATTACAAGGTGAATGTACCCTGGTGGAATATCAATCCATCGCAGTAGTTGGAATGAGATATATCCACAGGAATCGCCTCATTTCCCCTCACGGCAAACTATAAAAAGCCATCGGTGTAGATACGAACGACGAGAAAAACTTCCGATTTCCAAAAATAAATTAATCAAAGGATATAACCATGTTTTCGACTGACCCTCCCAAATTTCCACAGAAAATAATTGACTACTTGAAAAAGCAACCCATCTTCAGATCTCCTCTATAATACTTAAGTTAGCCTTTTTCATAGCTCTGGTCTTTGGGCTTCACCAGAAATGCTTTTATATTCGCCTATAGAAGTCGTGACGTCCGAGACAGTAATAATGGACTAGAACGGGTTCCAGGAGGAACTGTTTATTTTGAGATAGTTAAGAGTGCGATAATCACCCCTTTTTCAATAAACTTAGGAAGCGGAAGGCGCCCCAAACTATACCCAAGGGATTGCGGAGTGTTCCCATTAAAATGTTCGTAATATCGTCACAGATTAAAGGGGATATTCCGTGATCCTCAAATGGAGGAAACATTTAGAACGAGAATAATTATGAAGGTTTAAACACGATGGGTAAATTTTATCATTTTTGTTGATCTTGATTCGATACAACCTTGGAGATAATGGACACTCTATCGCCAAAGAAATCTGACGAATAAGAATCATCATTATTAAAGAAATAGAGGTTCCTGTTACATTCTATGAATGCAAGATTTTCTTCTTAAATGATAATTCATGTTTTATTTAGTATCAGACTTTTAGTACCGAACTAAACATGAATTTTCCGATTAAACGTAGCAACTTATTTAAGAAGGAGAAAGAAAAGTTTTAATTGGAGACACAAAAGCCGTCGCTGGAGCAAGGATTAAGGAGCAGACGTTAATTAAGCGAACGGATACTTACATAAGCATTTTGACTCCAAAATTTATCCTACAATTGCTTTGGGAAGCCAACCCAATGCGTAATGTCTCAGCTAACTCGCTTTAAACGTCCTTAACTGGTTACATCGAGGAATTCGAATCTATATGCACAGGGTATCAAATACCGCAAACGATGCACAACATCAAACAATAGCCGAAACACCACATTAAACAATAGCCGATCAAACATCAGGAAGCCAGTCAACGTAGAGCAATTGGTGAATCCTCAATAATGGTGATATTAAAGTAAACAACAATATATTCAGCTGTAAATCATAGCGATTTATTAATGTACAAAACTAGATTTGAAAAATCCACAAATATCCTCTAAATATATACACATATGCTTTTATAAAAATATACAGTGTTAATTTACATATTAACAGTTTCGTATTTTTACATCTATAAGTCTCATTTACAAATAAATACTAATTAATCTTTGGAATATTTCAGCCGTCCGTGATCATCCTCATATAAAATAATTCATTGGAAACGCTCTTTTATTCGATAATCGATAAAATTCGATTTACATCAAAAATATTTTAGAGGTAAAGAAAGTTTCTACAGAAAGATACGTTTCTTGAACATTCAACCGACATTTGTGTCTTAAAAACCTGTATTTTCCATTCTGTCCCGAAAATCATCATACGTCCGTCACAAAACGCTAAAGACAGACAGAAAGGCACTTTTCTGTTTCAAGATATCACCAATTTCCGAAGTGAAATTTCAAATTTTAAAATCCGGAAAAACCACCTTGAAAGTCTACGCCCCACAAAAACTATGGCACATAAAAATTCTAAAAGATAAATTCTAAAACCAATTATCTACGACTTCAAAGTTTTCAATTTTGATTCGAAAAATTCGAGTCATTAACCAGGCCTAACTTGGTAACATTTACTCCTTCTCATTTACTTTCTGCTCTGAGGATCTGTTCAATGTGAAAATTTGAAAGAGACACTTCTTATTCTGATGGCCCTTGTAGAATATGCATTTCATTGCACCCTTATAAAAATATATATTCTCAATTGAAACCCACCCCTGAATTCTGTCAACAAAACTGTAGGGACTTACATATAAAAATATTTTGAATTGAAATCACTCTAATAGTAATTATGTAGTAAAGTGTTTTAGTAGCATGAGTAATAAGAAAGTCGTATCAAAGAGAACTTTAAATTGAATGGTCTAAGCAACCATGTTCATGTCATGAAAAGGTGTTGAAAATGCATGACTTAATCTCTTCACTATGGACATTATGGATAATGATTGCAAGTTTTGGAGGCTATGATCAGATAAACTATCCACGAAACGATTGTAACCCCACTCTGGAAAGAAACAAAACTCTTCCTTTCAACAGAAAGCTATTGCGCAGCATTAGACTGAGGTACTGAAAACATGCAAAATTGCGAGATCCAGGATACTCACTAAACTGCAAACCTTGTAGTAACAATAAAAAATGTGTAAAGCACATTTTTCGACATCAGCTGATTCTTGAATAGAAGGGGGAGCCACTGAACAATTTTTCGATATATAACTAAATCCCTCTCACAGTCGAGTAACTGCATGGCGAGTGTGCTTGTCCAAGATATGCAAACGAAATATAGTACGCAAGAAAAAAAATCTCAGTCCGCTCCGTTCCCCGCAGGTTGATTCACCCTGAGTGAGGTATACAGGAATTTCCCGCATTTGTCTATTGAAGCTGTAGATCGCAGGTAAAGCCCTAAAACTGCACAACCACTTCTATTGTCCTTTGGCACTCGCTCACTCCAGAAGTCCAAAATTTCAATATCCGTAAAGGTAAGGAAACCCAGATAATGCAGCAATTTCCATCATTCGTTGAGAATGAGGATGTCCCGCGGGATCAGCGCCCCCCAGCAGATACGACTGTGACGGCGCGAAAACCCCTCCGGCGGGCGGCGCGAGGAGGAAGCGCGGGTCGGAGTGGGGCTGAAGAAAATACTGGTGCGCGGATGGGGGAGGCGCGTGGGTACGGGCGTGCTTCTTCAGGTGGTCCTTCCTCCCGAATCGTTTGTCGCAAAGTGGACAGGCGAAAGGGCGCTGTCCGGAATGTATCCTCCGATGACGGGTGAGCTCCTCATTGCGCGTGAACGCCTTGCCACAGCCTTCATACTCACAGTGGAATGGACGTTCTCCTACAGGAAAGAGAAAAGTTCGTTAGTAAGTGAAGTAGATGGTTCTGCATAAAAATATTACTTCATTACATTTTACAAGAGATTCATTTCATGAAAATGTTATTAAAAACATTACTCTTTAAAAACTTGTAGTATGGAATCAATTTGTTCCATTAATATAAATGTTTATAAATTCTATACTAATTTTCTTTTTCGTCCTATGATTTTTACACACCATATATCTGCATCAAGATGGGGTTACAATTAAAACTCAAACAAGAGTAAGTAAAAGGGACATGGGCTAAAATTTTCGACTGAATCGCTTAAATACGGCATTATCTGAGGCATGAAGTAATGACTAAGATAAAAACGAAAAATTGCAAATGAAAATTTACTTGAAAGTCATTTATTTATTTACTTAAACCGGGAAAGAAAGTTCTGTTGTTGTAACCGGGAAAGTTCTGTTCTGTTATCCTGTTTTTCAAATTATTAACTAACGAGCAATATTTTCTCTTACTGATTACGGAAGAAACGCTCCTCAGAAAATAAAAAGAAGGAAGAGTTAAGGCTTTGGGCTGAATGTCAGAAGATAGGACAATTATTTATTTAAATGTGCACCATTTCAAGAGAATTCTCAATTTTTATTGATTATAGTTACGTTTATATAAATAAATCGAAGGAAGAAGAATTGAAATAATAATAATTTTATCTTTTGCTTATGATTTCACATATTTTGCAACACCCAAGAGAAAAGAGGAAAAATGAAAATGGAAATATCAAGAGAGGTTTTGCTTTTATCGCCAAAATTAACGTTTAGAACGAAATTAATGATACGAGTATTTCAATCTAGTTAAGGAAAGCTAACAAAATTTCAATGCACTTAGAAAATCTCTGCCGTATTCTCTTTGTCAAAAGTATGACAACATATATTTGAATCTCACTTGTTAGGAGCTTCGAATAATGTAAAAAGAAGAGGAATCATGTAAGAATAAATTTCCATCATATTAAAAGAACATGGTTGATAATTTCAAATATTACGGTAATTTCGTTCTGAATATTCCTGTATGATATTTGCCAAAAATTAATTAATTTTTCAATTTTATAGCTGTAAATAAAGTCTCCTAAATAGCTCTAATTCTGAAGGTTTATTTTACTGCAAACACTCACCAGTATGTATCCTGATGTGTCCTCTCAGTTGTCCGTTATTGCTGAACGCCACTTGGCAATGCGGACAGCGGTACTTCTTCGGCCTCTGCTTCTTCGCAGCTCCTGCGGACAATGCGGATCCTGACGACGCCCCAATAACCCCCGCGACGTCTCCTACACCGCACCCCAAAAGACCCATCCTCTCCAGCTCTGCCTCTGTCATTTCCGCCAGAAGTACGGGGTCCAGACTTGGCGGAACGTGAGGGAGTTGCGAGAGGTGAATGAAAGATGAGGATGGGTTTTGGAGGAGGTGAGATGTCGCTGGATGCGGAGAACAATGCGGGTACATGCTGGGAGGTACGATGGCAGTTCCGCAAACAGACGGCATCGAATAATCCACCTCCGTCGGATGTATCCCGCTACCCGGAAGTGGCACACGTCCTGACGGTGACCTCAACGCCTCCGTCGGCGCATTGACGACAGGCGTCGGAGTCGCCGATTTCTTATCGCCTTCCCCCAATATTTTCCCTTTGGACGTCTCCCTATTTCCCTTCCTCGTGCTTCCATCTCTCCTCTTCTTTCTTAAAGTCGATGAGCTGATCTCTTGGACAATATCCTTACGCTCCTCGGCAGCACCCTCATCCGCCGCCTGCCCCCACGGGCGGAAAAGTTTCGCGTTCGCGGAATTCGAAGCGGACGGACTGGGGGGAGTCTGGGAACACGGAGACGAGGAGGAATTTGGAGAAGCGCGTGAAACGGAGACTGTGGCCATCGTTGGTGCAACGTCTTGAGCCAGAGGCGTCATCTCCAGAAGAGGAAACGTCGAGCACCTCTCCTAAACTGCGGATCCGGTAGAGTATCCCTCGCGAGACCGGCGTATCCTCGAAGTCGGATTTTTCTCACGGTCACCACTGCACCTGAGAGCTCCCAGTCGTGAAATATTCGCCCCCGCGCCCTCGGCTTCTGTTATATACGCACCCCAGAAGCCCTTGACCTGTTCCCTTCCTCCCCTTTGGACCCGCCTTCCCTTTTTTCCGCCGTGTATACGTTTTTCTTCGGGTGCACTACTAATAATGAGAGCGAGCGTAGAAGGAGGGGTGTGAAGCGTAGGGGCGGGCTAGGGGACTTGCCCTTTGTCGCACGGGGCCCGAGGGGGGCGGAGGCAGAGCTGTGGCTAGTGTTGCGTTGAGAAGGCCCAAAAAGGAGGGTGAAGAGGGTATCGGGTAAGAGGGAGGAGCCAAAAACGGGGATGGGAAAGGGGCGTGGAATAGATGAGTAGGGGAGCTATGGGTACAGAGTCGGGATGCTGTGTCGGACGGTTTCTGATACCAATGAGCATCCCTCGTTCAATTTCGGAGTCATAAGGAGATTAAATACGGCAGAAACGCTTTAAACTCGGGAGTGCGATATTTAAACCCTTTTTCGGAAGACCAAAAAATATAATATGATAAGCAAATTAAATAGTTTTACCATTCACCAAAGAAAAAAAACTTGTGCATTTCTGAACCTAATATGGGAGCCTTAAAGGCACTGATTCTCTTTAAAATCATTCGTGAGAGGAGGAAGATAGAGTATCGTCGGAAAGATAAGAAATGTTAGAGCATGATAAAGAAATCCAATTACCCATATAGCGGCATTTTACGGTATTTTCAGTAGATTCGTAAGCATTCACCAATGCAAAGGAAAAATCCGTAAAATAAAAGAGAAAATATGAGGAAATCCTATTTTTTTATTTCAACTGAATAAAAACCTCGATTCATTTCGTAAATTCGTTTTCATGAATTTATTTATATATAGCTAATTTATGATGTTAAAATTAATTTTATCCCATTATATGAAAGCTTCGATGATGACTAATGCGTATAGTTGTAATTACTTTGCCCAACGACTTCATTTGGATCCTCTTAAATCATTGTGTTTGTGAAATAACGTAATATTACTTGAATCTTGGAATTTCAGTAGGTAGGTAACAAACCACTATCTTTTACTCAATTTAATATTTACTTCAAGAAACGGGACGGTATAACATACGGCTGACAAACAGACTAAGAAACAGGGAAACATTACGTTCCAGATGATAAATCTTTACAGAATATTTAAACACTGATTTTAATTCTTGGAATGTTTAAGTTTTGACCCTTTTGAAATTGACATGATTGACAGACACCTCAATTACGGTCATCTAAGATTTATCTTTTCCGATAAGCATTATTGAAACAGAAATTTGGTGAATTATATAGTTGTAGTTCCTATATAATTACATTATATCTAAAATCATCCTCCCTATAATACTAAATTAATTCGTTAAACATCTACTCAGTTTATCTGTTTACATTGAGAAAAAGTTGTGTTCGCATTGCAAAATATCCAAGCCTGCATCCCAAGCGGGGTATTTATGTTTTGTATCGTGTGTTCAAGTGATGTTGAATTGTTTTTACTATTCACTCCATTACAATTGGTTCCTTATGGCTGTTAATGTGACATTGGCACATGAAGTAATTGCGATGGTTATTTCAGCAATTATTAATTGTTTTATATCCCAATGCTCCCACGAACATCCATTTAGCGGACCATTACAGTGGTAGGCTTTAAACAATAACAAAGGACGAACACACACGACCATTCCCTAACCGGAAAAATACGACTAGCCGGGATTCGAACCCGGCACCTATGAATGCTAGCGTGTTGGCACGATAACCACTCCGCCACCGCGACCGGCTAAATGGCATACTAGTATGTATGTATGTACGTATATTCTCTCTCATTCCACCCTCTTTCAACTGCAAGTATCAAGAGGTATTACAGGAAGAATAATCTTGCACCATTACCAAATTCCATCGAGGAAATCTTTCGCTAAATTCATCCACCATAAAAATTTTACCAAGATGGATTTAAGGGCCACCCTAAGATCGACTTTGGAGGCATATTTCACCTCAGTTAATTTCAGCCGCGCTACTCAAGCTGCACCATAAAACACCCCGCATAATTCCAACAATCGCCGAACTCGTCATCTTCAGATCCCTTTGGAGTTTTATCCTTTTTCTGGAAAAGCTTACAATGCCCCTCTCTCACCTTTGCCCCCTAAACGGTGGACGTGGTCCGGCGAAAACGCTTCAAATTCATTCCGTCCTCAGACCATATTCTTCTCGTGTATTCTTTCCCTCCCTTTCTCATATTGCCCATGCCATTCTTAGCCTCCCTTACCTCTCGCCCGTCCCCTCAATGAAAGATTGATAGTGTGAGTCGAGTGGAGTGGAAAAGAGGCTGGTGTGAGTGTTTGCCGTTGTGGATGGAGAAAGGGGAGGAGGCTGTGTGGGGGCGAGAGGAGGGGGCGTTCCGGGCGGGAGTGAATGCGACTTGCGTTATTTCTTTTTCGATGCATCTCTCCCCTTCCCCATTCGTCCAGTAGGGGAAAAGCTTACGAGAAAAGATGGAGAGGGTTGCGTATTATTTTCCTCATTAAATGATTCAGGAAATCCCTAGCAAGAAGTATTTACGTAAAGAAAAGGAATTAAATTATTTAAATATGTCTATTACCATCACTTTTTGATGGTTTCAGACATAGTAAAAATAGGGAAATATAGAAACAAACAAAGATAAAAGAACAGAAAATTAACCAGGTAAAAGAATTTTGCTATTTAGGCTGTGTACTGACTCATGGCAATAGATTCTTACCAGAAGTGTAAAGAAGAATTGCCCTAAAAATAGTTTTTCAAGGCAAGAGAAATCTTCTAACTTACAAACATATAGATTTAAATATAAGAAAGAGATTTGCAAAACCCTTCCTTTGGAGCACTTTGCTCTATGGAAGTGAATGTTGGACTTCAGAGAAGATGGAGAGAGAGCCCTCCTGGAAGCAGCAGAAATGTGGATGTGGGTGAAAAATTATCGATGGAAAGGAAAACGAACGTCGAAGTGCTAAAAAAAGTGAAAAAGAGAGGCAACTGATGAATGTTATGGAGAAAAGGAAAGTAAAATTCTTGGGTCATCTACTGAGACATAAGTTTGATCTACACAGGTACCCAGCGATCTGCCATTCAGCATGTGGTAAGGGGTGCACTTAAAGTTGCTAAATAGGGCATTTTGACCCGGAGACTAGGTAAAGCAATGTTTCTCCAGGGTTTCAGTTCACTCTCTCTGGGTCACAGCCAAGTGCGGAAAAACAGACAGTAAATGATTCAATAACGCAGATATACCATCGGCAACACAAACATTACGAATAGCTTTAAATTTGAAATTGTCGAAATGAAAAAATTCAATTTATAGGCATCTTTCGTTAAACACAAAACGATATAGTTTATTATATTTTAGAAAATAAATTATCCTAAGGAAATATACCACGTGCAAGATTAGACTGAAGTCTTATTTAATATTAAATACATTAATACCTATATACAAATTCAATTCATTGGTCACTCAAAGAGATAAAAGTAATACATGTATATACATAAAGAATATAATAAATGTTTGGCAGTCAAATTGTCCTAGTCAAAGAAATTATAAAAAATCAACGGTTTAGAAACAAGCATAGTTAACAAGAATTATAGGTAATCGTTATAGACGTCTATGTGTAAAAGATTAAATTAAAATAAGCGAAAGGTAAGACAAACTACAGAAGTAAATATGATAGTGTACGACGTGTCAATTTACCAAAGTTTTGGAGTAACGATAATGAGTTAGGAAGTAACGATAGAGAATTAATCAATGAAACGGAAATGTAAATAGATATATGTAAATAAAAAATATTAAAACGTAGGTATAGACAAGGGATTGTAATCGATATATGAGGCGCAAGCTAAGGAATGAAAGAGTGTTGCAGAAATATTTTTCATCAACCCCGGGAAAGATCAAGAATGAATAAATTTCAAGCCTTACCTGATTTATACCATAATCGTAAAATTAATTAACAAACAGTGAATGTTCCAATTTCCACTTTAATGCAAAGGGTAGGTCTCGTAATTATGCCTTCTGATGGAAATTCAGCACTTTAATTCTAAGGAAATGAATATCCATGTAAATGTATAAGGTAAACCATAGTTAAAAAATGTAAATTCCGACGTAATCTCTGAAGAAGATGAAGATTACGATCCAAAGAAAGGAACGTTAGTATAGAAGAGGAGCGAGGTTCGAAGATGAGATATAAGAGGATCTCTCCTATATTGAATTCGCCCCCTCCCGGTTGCGTTTCATCCCGCAATCCCTTCCCCAAAATATGCGACCCTTCGGATTGCGGATGAAAAGGATAGCCTTGCTGATGGCCGCGCTATCCTAAAGTCGTAAACATTGCGCGTGTGCAGGAAATATGAACGCCTCCACATGCGTCGGTCGATCCACGCGACACCTTCTCCAGAGGCGATAAGGGCCATCCTTGACCAAGAAAAATTCTCTCCTCCTTTATGAATACTTTGCGGTCCTTCTCTTCGCTCCTTTCCCTCTCCTCGCAAAATATCTCAACCTCCACGACCTTCCTCATCCAGGGGAAAAAGGGGCGAGAAAATTCTTTACCTTAACACCCTCGCCTCTCTGACCGCCATTCTAAGCGGGCCTTTCTTTCGCGAGAAAAGTCAGAAAGGGAGGGAAAAAAATCCCATCTCTCGAGGCAAGAATGGAGTGAAAGGGAGAATGGACATGAATGGGAGAAATGGTTGCCCGCCTTAACCCCAGCCACCTTAAGCTATCACACTTCCTTCGGCAGCGTATGCCTGGCTAGGTTGCACCTCCCCCGACCCTCTCAGGCAAAGTCAAATGCTGGATCAAAAGCGTCCGTTTGGTGGTCAAGCCTTATTGAATTTGCTTGCGCTCTTTCATGTCTCTCTTACCAAAATCGCCATTGTTTCATCGGTGACGAAACGCTAATATCTATTCAATTCTTTTTGTCTTATCTTTTTAAGTAGTAGTAGTTATAAACGTTTTCGTGGATTCAAAGGGAAACATGCTAATAGTAACCCCTAGTAGCAGTTGTTGCATTGTTAAAATTGCTTCTACTTCGAGCTAAGAGGTCATTCCGCACGGGAGCCGGCACCGGGAATCGAATCTGGAACCGCGTTCACCGAAGCCGAACGAATTACTAACATGGCAGTCCGGAAACTCTTATATTTTTAGTCTCTTATTTTAATGTCTATTCTATTCTTTTCAATGTTCTATTGTTTTTGCTTACCTTAAAGTAAAAACTTGAGTTAATAACTGCTTCTTAAGTAATTTTTCTATTTTCGAACTATTTTAATTTTCAGAGTTTTTCTTTAAAACGCAAATTTAGTTGTGTTTTGATTGTTTAGTAAATTAATTTTTGTTAATTTTCTTTTAGTACTGCTCAAGTGATTTCCATATACACTGTTTCCCATACTTCTTTTAGCTGTTACTATTAGTAGGTTTGCGCACATTTATCACATTACCCTTCTTAGAAGGCGTTATCCTGCTTTGAATATTTTTATTCTCTAATATTACCTAGGTTATTTTTATCCACGATTTACGATTTCTTCGCTATTTATATTAATATCTCTGACGAGAGGTTAGATGGAAGAAGAGCGTTTAGTAACCGAAAGTCATTAAAAATACGAGTAGCTTTTGATATTGCCAAAGTTTTTTACATCTACAAATTCTTCTTGTTTTGAAATCTAGATGATTAGGCGTTACTTTGTGGAAAGCCATTTAAGTAGAAAAGGATAAACTTGGTAATTTTCCACCTTCGCTAATTATATTTACAAATTTCTTTTTATTTTTATTAATATCTCTGACGACTACTTATACTTAGACTGACTACTTTATAGTCTCGATCTTAATTATCGAATTTATCGAAATTTATTTCGAAATTAATCGAAATTAAGACCACTAATAATAAATACCTTGATAATAATAAAGTCCTCAATATAGTTTTTTAAAAAAATTATCGCCACGCTTCATTCTACAGTCAGGTTTAGCGTCCTATCCTACTAACATTGTGGTCTCGGGTTCGAATCCTGGTTAGTACATTCGGGTGCGTATATTTATTTAATAATTCTTTGCAATTTGGTCGGTGGACCAGGTGGCAACGGTTTAATTATGAGAGTGGTTTATCATATTAGAATTCACCCAATAACGAGTATATACCCAATAATACCCAATATATTATGATATTCATGATAGTCTCCTAAAGAAAAATCGTTCAAATTTAAAACAAAATCTTAAGAAAATTACGAATTTCTAATTATTGTGGATTACACAAGGTCGTCTTATAATATGTATTATATGGCCAGATTTGAGGTTCCAGGAAGTGCGACCGAGGATGCGACCGTATGCCTTGCAACTCAACGATAACGTACCCTTCAGCTGGTAAAATGAGGAAGATGTTGGGATAGTTCTAAGTCTAAAACACCCGGTAGAATTTTTTCATATGTAAACTGTTCCTTTTTATGTTTACCTAATCTAATCCTTGTTAAAATTAATTCACTGGCATAAATTTTATTACCTATAAAATATGATTATAAAACAGGGTTTTGGCGTTTAGAATAAAACTTAAAAATAGCTAGTTGCAAGTCGTAATGCATTTTTAGTAAACCTTCCTGCAATTACACTTAAATAAAAGGTGAATTTCTGGGAACTAAAGACTGAAACGGAATTAAAATTAGTTTTCAGTTCCTTTTTAAGAATTCTCAGCGCTCTCAGACGCTCGTTGGGAATCCTTGAAAGAAAGAAGATTAGAAACTAGTCCTCGATTGCTTGATAAATTTAGAGAAAGTACATTCAAGGAAGATGTAATCGGTATCATTCGACCCCCTTGCTACTTCGGCCGATCCGACAACGAGCGGAAAACAAGATGAATAGATGCTGGGACAAGTCGTTTTAGGGACTCATCCTTTTCGCGACAACAACGCGCTTGGTATTCAATCATTTTATATAAAGTCTTTCTCCGCTTCCGCCTAAAATCATCACCTCCTCTTGTCACACGCCGAAAGGCGGCTTTCAGGATATTTGTGTAGATGTAGAAGAATTCCGTTTTTTTCGGTTAGGGTTCGGATTTTACTCCGGCACAAAATACGGTTATTCGATTCGGTTTCTCGGTTTTCGGTTCGGTTCCGGCTCGATTCCTAGGATAAAACCAACACTGAACGTACCAGAGAGTCTTGAAGGCGGCGAGCTGTCTAGCACTGGGTTCCTTTTCTCCTGCCTATCCTTCTCTCTTTTCAAATCTCTCTGAAGTCAGGGATTAGCCCACTTCAAACGAAGCCGCTCGGTGCATGGGATAGCCTCCGTTTAAGTGACTCTTCCCAGCGGCACGCTCTCTCTCTATCGCTCCATTTCAATAGCTACTTCTGTAGGCACCTCTTTTTCTGAGACCGTCGAGAATTCTTTGAGGGCTTTGAGAGGTTAGAGATGACTCTTTTAGCCCCAAAAAAAGAGCTGAGGGATTAACTTTAATGGATATGTTACCGAAGTAAACAGTTAAGGTAAAGAAGTTAAATCCGAGGAGGACTCGGTTAAATTCTAATAACAATTCATCCTTTGAACTGCCGTTTATTGAATGGTTCTTTTTCTCACGCATTCGTTCCAAAACGGTTAAAAATGAGTAAAGAAATGGGAAAAAATTACGTATCTTTCTACAAAGTCAATTTTATCTGCCTTTTCGTTATTAAAATAGAATAATAGATATGAATACGCATTTCCCCATAGAAAGTATAAAAATATAGCAAAGAGTACACCCAGATAGTTTTACATTGGCAATTATGTTTTGGGACAAAGCATAGAAAATTAATCCACGACTGGTAGAAAATTGTCCTGGAGCATACTATCCTGGAATACCATCCTGGAATAGGTGGTAGTATATTTTCTTCCGATCCTCATTACTCAAGTTTGTATTCTATCTTTTATTAGTTCGAAGTAGAAATATAATGCATCAAGTTATATTAAAGAAAACGATTATGGGTCCACGAAATATTTTAAATCTTGTGTCGCCACATTATTTTATCCAAATTGTTTCTTTTTACATTGAGAATTTGTCATCCTTTATCGTTACGTGTAATAAAATATATTTTTTAATATTGATGTAACAGTATCCGTTACCAATCTGAATACTTTTAAATTGAAAGTCATGTTTTACACACATGGAATACTTTGTGTGGTGAATAAAATTCAAAATAAACTATTTTTGTTTATGCAATTTTTTCCTATGATGGTGATTTCTCCAATTAGGTATCTTCAATAGCATAAACATTACAGGCAAAATAACGTGAAAATTCTCACTAACTTTAATTCTTCTGCACATCATGAAGATTCCCTTCGTAAAGAAATATTAATCAGGGGTCATCGGACAATTACTTCAACTGAAAGAATTCCTGACTGGAGCAGTATACGGAAATCCGATTGGTGCGAACCTATGGAAACAGGAAGTATAAATGAAGGCGATAGATGGAGAGGATTCACGGCAGACCACCTGAGAGAAGATACTGGAGGAAGATTAACGGGCGACCGACCTTGGACCGATGCGCAAGAGGTCGAGAACCTTATGCTCATAACTCATTCGCTAAAACTAATTCCATACGAATTCCCGCTCCTATATATGTCACTGGAATCCGAGATGTCGACAATAATCAACTTAAAAAATGGTGCCCATCAGGCCTTAGTTACATTGTTGCCTGGGAATACTTGTCTTACGACCTATTGCTTTTCGCTGAATTTGAAACTCCTTGTTTCTTATTTTGAGGGAAATGCCTGTATAATTCCATTTCCGCTCTCATTTTGGCTATAATTTCACGCAATTGTCATTTATTTGTTTTTGATGCCATATAGCGAAAAATAGAACAATTTTCATTTGTCTTGTAAGACAGAATAGGGAAAATAGGTATCTTCCATCAACTTTTGTACCTATCTTGATCCATAACAGTAAGGAAGTTAATGAGGTAAAGAGGATACCGCTGAGGAAGCTCTACATTAGCATTAGTTATGGTCACTCCTAATTTTACGGTGTAAAACTCATTTCTTAAAATAATCAAATTACAGCGTATTCTCCTTATCTACGAAGATTTTTCGACATATTATTAGAGGTTAAGGATAGTACTTAGAACCGGACGTGAATTTTGACTCTGAAATAGCGACTTTTTAAAGAAAATTTCACAAAAATGTATAAAGTTGCTCAGATTTTGGCTTAAAATTTGGATAGAATCAGCGTAAATTGTCACACATTCTAGAAAAGGGAATCATAACGTCCTCTAAATAAGTGCTCCGCGTCCAATTTCTTCCCTAAAGCAGTTATGCGCTAAACAAGTTTCGCGGCCCGCTTGTCCACACCTTTATTTTTCCGCTCTAGAATCAAATTAAAAAGAAGAAAACGAAACAAAATTCTCTGGTATCATCCTAACCAAATCCTAATAAACAGAATACCGGAAAATGCAGTATGTAGTATGGAATCGGGAAAATGTCACTCTCGGATATTACGCGGCACACCAAGATCTTAGTAACGGCACTCCATAGTAGTCCACGGCACACTAGTTGAATACCGGGAACCCTAAAACGGTTGCCTTAAAGCTTACTGAGCTCTCATCGGCGAAAGTTTAGTCCTCTAGGATATCACCCCGTCATTTTCCGGTCAATAGGAAACACCCATTTCCAGAATACATAATGAACTTACTAGCCAACTCGAGTGCTTCTCATCCTATGCACACAACATGTAAATCTACGCCGATTTTATTTGTACATTTGTACTCCCAAACCCGATAATAAGTCCCTCCCCTTAGTGAGACCGCGAGGAACGATTCAATGGAAACTATCCGTGGCTGACCTCTGAAACTGACACAAATGCGTAACAGCCGAAAAGGCAGCGGGTAGAGGGTAACCGAAGAACGAAGGGGAGATGGCAGAGGTGAGGATTGGGGTGGCACCGCGTCGGATTGAAACTGTTAGCCCATTGTGAATGGAGGCAAACGTTGAGTGGTTTACCGAGATTGATGACGTCACGGTTCGTTGCCGGGTTTCCACAGGGATTTGCGAGAATGAAATAGTACAGGAGAAGTTAAAAGAAGGGGGATGGAGATTTAGAGCGGACTAAACACAATGGACTCAAGTTAAAGCTCCATCTGAAGAGCCTCGATGAATACCATTTCCATCTACATCTACCTCTCTCGACACCAGTATTGAACTGAACGAACATTCAAGTTGCTTAATTTCCTAAAACCTTAACACCGTGATTTAAACGATATTCTAGCAGCCGCCCTTGGATTTCTTAGATTAAGGAGAGAGGCGAGTTATACTCATTATTTAATTATTAAATTTAAAACAAAAGTTGTGAAAATAACAGAATCCACTTTTGCGATCTCGACTTTGTAGTTCTCCGTGACATGTTAACTTTTCTTTCTCTAGTTACAGCAGGACAGTTTTGTGGTAACGAGTAAAAGAAAAATTCAATAGCTTTAGGCGCGATTTGTGGTAGGACTCCATAAATGAAGAATGAAAACAGCAAACTTTTACTCAAACCACTGCACAACTACTATTTTGTAGTACCATTTAAAGTATTTCATTGTGGTACGGTGCTATTATATACTGCCGAAATATGGCCATTTTTTTACTTTCTACAACTGTGGTAACGAGTAAAAGTTGTGATTTATTCCTCGCTTATCAGATATTACAAATTTTATTTCATCTATAGTGTGTTACAATAAGAGCGCAAGATTTGAATTTTTATTTTTATTTTAAACTCAACATTTTGATAGTAATGTTCAACAATGAGGACGCGTTGTTGTATCGCGTAGTGTAAATGGAGCGCTAGAATTACGAAGCGTTAGAATTTAAATTATAATTACTAAGCGTTTCAAATGATTGAGAGGAAACTGAAAAAATAATAAATAAAGTGAGAAATCTTTAATAGAAAGGAATTGCAAGGAATTCGTAGGAAAGACAACGTAATTCCCGTTTGATAATACATGATAATGGAATGGTATCTCCAGGAGTTGAATTAAGATTGCGAATCACTTTTAATTATCATATTAGAATTTACCTGAGATAAGCATAATTTTAATTAGTTAACATAACATGGATATCTATTTTGCGATATCCCCACCTTGGAGGTTAAACAGAATGGGAAGACGACTGAGGATGAAAATTCTGCCGGTAGACAATCACACATTCCGACATATAGGTTATGTTATTTTGACATATAGGTTATCAGTTTCAGATGCGGGGTAACGATACGTTAGATATGACCGCAGAAGGTAATTAAGATTACGGAGGAGAACTGTCAGAGTCAGATTAGTGAATCTCATACCACTCAAAAACTTTCGACAATCCATTAAACTATCTCTTCAGTAAGACAAAGATTCGATACCATGCTTTCTCCTGAACGTTTCGAACTTTTATGACAAAGGAATAAACCTCGAATAGAGGAAGTAACCCTGAACTAAATTTAAACCTGATGAAAATGTGTGCAATAGGTATCACTTCGAGCTAATTTCACATTGGTTCATTTGAGCTTTTAGCATTTGATTATTTCTTCTCGAAATCTCCGCTAGTAAAAACAACCAACGCTATTGGTTTGTACATTAAATGTAAAACTGAGCGGATTTCGGAATTTACGCTACATTTCTAGCTTTCTTATTGTGGCCGATAAGTAATAATAAAAATTGATTTTCTATTTGCTCAGAGAGGCTTCTCTAACTTATAACCTCTGAAATTATTAAATAGTATTATTTAACTTAGAAGAAAAGCAATTGAATACAATTAACTCACAAGTGGCAAAGTTATAACAAAACATAATAACATACATAGAATAATCTGGGGTCTGGGTAAAAACTTCTAAATTGAGAGAAAACCCACATAACCCCATGCGAGTAAAAACCCGCAACGAAGGGGAACGGAAAGAAAACAGCAATATCATAAAGATAAAAAGTTTTTAAAGAATCGAATATATGCTTTTCTCATAGAACTTTTACCTAGTGGAAAAAACTGACCAGAATTTATCAATACTGATTTTGAATACGATACTGTCTAAATAGCAATTGTATCACGATATGATTAAATGTACATCTACTGCCAATCAAGGAGCAGTTTAAAGGACACAAACATCAAATTATCAAAAGTTGCAGAAAAGAAAAATATTTATATTTCCAAAGGTACTGTGGAATGAATATTAAATTATAAAGATGAAATCTTTATAATAGACAACATATTCAAGATGAACAATAGCGAGCAGTTCAGGGAAGATGAATGAGATTAACAACAGCCAATTCGTTGCAAGGGGGTGCCCGGACTAACTTATGGACATTTCGAAAATAAATTATTGCATGGTTTTATGGAAATATCAAGCAAACGTTAATATATTAGCTAATACATTAAAATGAACGAACGGAATGTGTTTAAGATATATTCCGCCCCGTAGTTCTACAGCTGGAACTGCAAAGGGTCGAGAAAGCAGGAATTGAACACAAAACCTGTCTCTAAGCAACCATCGATATTTATCACAACCACCTCATCACACCAGTATTTCAAACCGTCGAATAAATGAGTACGGGTTCGCTACTTCAAAGATATCTCAACTTCCGACTACCGCACGATAGATGAAGTCATTTATGAGACTGCAAGATCGCGGATCACCCGAGGGTGTTGCTAACGAGTCCATATATTAAATTAACCAATGGAGCACTTACTTGCTATCGCTTCGTTATCTATATTTCGAACCTTAAGTTCTTGCACGGGGTCGATCCCCTAAGACGCTTCTTTTTCTCAATCAATTTAAAGATATTATTATTACCAGTCACAAATTATCCTTTAATAAAATGAAATTTTGAATAATCGTTCGAGCAATAAGAAATAGTATTTGTCCGCAATCTCTGATTTTGAATTTTTTAACTTATATAGGACAATAAAGATCAGGCTGGAGCTTACTCAAGTCAAATTATCAATTTGATTTGATTAAATAATATTTTTAATAAATAATATTAAATAATATGTAACAGAAATTTCACAATCGTATTCTAATGAATACGTCCCGGCGCTATGCTAAAAACAAAAAGATGGTATCACTATTCTTCTGTACGTAAGTAAGGTAGGAACAATTATGATTGCATAATTGTTTTTAATATACTAATACAATTATTTGTGTAATAATATAATTCTGTATATAATAATATGATTATGTTATAAGAATCATATTAATTGCTGACACGAACGAAAATAACCTTCTACTCAAATTTGATCAATGAAATCGGAGAAGTACGAATTCTATTTTCTTCATTTGGTTGTCCCCTCGTATCAGCCTATTCATGTTCGAGAATTTTCTTTTAAACTTCGTGAAAAGAAATTTTATATATATTACAGCATTCACGAGAAGTCACCATCGTTTAAGTATGTAGTAATAAAAATTCTGCGCAAAACTTACATTGCCGTAACTTACGGTCATATGCATATTGAATTGTTTCCTCACAATTAGGAGAGACTACATGCCGTAAATAATTTATCTCTGGAAGATATCACACCAAATAATTGTTATTATCTAATATGAAGCAGAATTTTAAATCGACTCATGATGTCTTAATCGGTAAGATTGTGTATAACATAAGTCTTTCCACGATAAATGCAAAGAAATACAAAAATAATGAGGTATTTGTCATTAGCTTGAACAGATACCAAAATAAGTTTCGGAAAAAACATTTCTTTTACCGAGCGAATGATAACCTTGGTGATGAAAACATCCAGCAGCGTTTGAGATGTACATTTCAACCCACTAAAAAAAAAACATTTTAAATCGTATAATAAATAAGTTGCTTTCGCGTAAAATAATTTGAGTGAGAGTCGTAATTAAGTCTACGTTAAAATCGTCTATCCCAGTCGAAATAATTTTAAATTTATTTTGAAGAAATAAACCAAGGCTGAAATACCTGGCTTTCATTTGTCAAACGAAATTTCCTAAAATCAATAACTACCTTTTGATGTCATCCTCCATCGTGAGTTTGGACTTGTTCTGAAGATGAATTATGATTAAGGAGTTTTGCTGAGTGAGTGCTTTTTATAGTAATTGTAATATTCTCAAATATCCTATTATGACATGGAATACTCTTCACATTGAAAATATATTTACGAGCAATTTAACATGAAATATCAAATAGGCTTAGTATTTGGAAAGTTCAAAGGGACTTTCTTTTGTCAAAATTTCCGTCAGAAACTTGATTTTTCCTCTGGAGCATCTGCTGCAATAAGTTACTGAAATACAGCCGGAGTCCCCATCTTTCCTATTTTTGGCTTTAATCCATTTCGTTTATCGTGATTTTCATTCGAACGACCTCCTTGACAAAACTTGACATCCCACTAGAAAAATGTAGTAAATTATTGAACTGCAATCTTAATTTTCCTCATTGATTTCATCATGCGTCCGTATTGAGATGTAAATATAAATTACACTGTTGAAAATAAAAAGTAATTTAACGCGTTTAGTAACCGAAAGTCATTAAAGTTACGAGTAGCTTTTGATATTACCAAATTTTTTTACATCTACAATTTCTTCTTGTATTCTTCACTATTTTTATTTACGAATTTCGTTATATTTTTATTAATATTTCCGACGACAGATTGGATAAAAAAAGAGACTCTTTAGTCTCGATCTCGCCTTTATTAAGACTGTACTAATAATAAATACCTCGATAATAACCTCAATATCGTTTTTCAAAAAAAATATTATCACCACGTTTCATTCTACAATCAGGTTCAGCGTACTATTCTACTAACAGTGTGGTCTCGGGTTCGACTCCTGGTTTGGACATGGTTATTTGGTTGCATATATTAATTCAATGATTCTTTGAAATTTGGTCGGGGGACCATGTGACAACGGTTTAATTATGAGAGTGGTTTAGAATTCACCCAATAACGACGCGAATACTGTTATAATTATATTCATAATAGTCTCCTTAAGAACAAGCGCTCAACATCGAAAAGAAAAACATAAGAAAATTATGGATTTCTAATTATTGTGGATTATACGAGGTTGTCTTATAATATTTTAGAGTTGGATGTGGGGTTCCAGAATGTGTGGTCGAGGAATAACGATCATATGCCTTGCGACTCAACAATAACATACGCTTTAGCTGGTAAAATGAGAAAGATGCTGGATGAGGGAATGACCGAATAGCTGTCAGCGACTGGTTAATTGACTGCTACCCAACTGTTAGCAAAGCCTGAAACACTGCAACTGTCACTGAAATAAAGTGCCAAGTAATGTTTTCAATCTTATGATAAAGATTGGTAGTGATGTTTAGTATCGATTTTAAATTAAAATCCACTTACATTACTCCGAAAAAACTACATCTATACGTGAACATTGACCTCTCATGCCGTAAGGACACTTATTACTGTTTTTTTACAGTTGTATCCTCCTTCCATTTCTTATCCCCATTTTTCAAAACACCCATTCATTATAACCCCATAAATCTTTCTCAAACTGGCGTGATTTTTCTATTTAAACCGTGAATAAGTCAACGTCAAGGTATTGCGCTAATGGCTAGATATCACTGAGATGTTTCCGACGGCGACCCCAGGATATTAGAGCGGTTCCAATCAAAAAAAAAATATATGGACCGACACTCGGGCGGAGTGAAACCCCTTTCTCTCTTCACTGCCAACAGCCTCGGTATGAGCTTCTCTGGTATCCATTCCCTTTACTGCCAACAACCCTTTATATCCAGAAGGCTTGCCTCGACAAATCGTGATGGATCGCTGAGAAAAAAGCTTTAGCCCCTCCAAAAAGACTAAGAAACCGCCTCTGCCCATCAATCTTCTTTTTATAATAAATTTTGACGTAACCCTATCAATTCAGAGCTGGATCCACTGCAAAAACTTCGTGGAACGTGAATGACCTATTCATCGCTTGTCGTTTAAACCTCTAAAACTGTATCATTACTTTTCATTGCCTTTGAAACTGTAAGATATTGCGCCCCTTATTCACGCCTCTATGATTTCGCGTCAACTGCAGACGTAAAATTTTTCGCGTTTTAAATATTTGATCAAGTGTCATTCACTGTTGTGATATTGGATCAGGGCATCGAACCGAAACCGAACCGAAAGCCTCAACTGAAAAAACTTTAGATTTTTAGAGGGTTTTTGAAAAGATGCATAGTAAAAAAGTAGTCGCCTGATATTTTTCGTTATACTTGCGTAAGAAAATTCCTTAAGCGGGAACGTTTTCGAGAAATTGGTGAATTTTATTTAAGTGTAAATTTAAAGTTTTTAAATGTTTTAAAAAGATACAAAAACGAATTTATATCACGGTACTTACGCCTCGCCGCGCACGGCAAAGATTTGAGTGGCTGAGACACAAAACATTTTCAATCCATCTTTCGCTCGAGCAATTTATAAATAAATTGCTTAAATCATTTTCTTCTATCATTTCCATATGGTGGCGTTTAATTTATAACCATATTTTGTAAAATAACCCGGTAAATGGAACGGGAGTGCATTGAGGCAGCGCGACAGTGTGAGTTGCCAGAGGGGGTCATTTCTACCGGAAATGAATTGAGTCACCTCTACCTAGGGAGTCATCTCCACTAGGGAGTCATCTCTACCTAGAGAGCAATCTCTACCTCCTACACCGGTTCGACGTTCGCAGGAGAGAAACTGGAACTGAATCTATATTTTTTTCGTCGAATCGAAGCTAAAACTGGAACGAAAAATATTACGGTTTGATTCCCTGCATCGCCTAAATAACGTACTTAATGATTTCTACTAAATCTTTATCATAAACCCTCGTTATAACACGGCACACTTGCTAATTAACTAGGACATAGTAGCCTTTTAAATTAAGTTGAATATTTCAATACGAATTATACTTTATGAAGTAGCAAATTGGGTAGGAACGACTTCTTCGAGCTTTTTTTTTGTCAGTTCTCGTAAATTAAAATTTATCTCTCAAAATTAAACGCGTAAACGCTTGTATGAAGCAAATCCGCTCATATAAAATAGAAATCTCAGAAATTACGCGGCACACCACGAACTTCCTTGTGCATTACGGTATGCCGGTTGGAAGGACCTGTATTACACGGTTATCAAAAATTTTCTAAATTCCTTTCCTGTTCCGAAGAACCTTTCATGTTGAAGAACGAGTCGATTGTTAAATAAAAAATTAACCCCAGGATAAAAAGTTCTTAACTTAGCACGGATAGAGCCACGGCAGAAAACCCAAGAATAAACAAAAGAGAAATAAGCGACAAGAAAAGGACTTGAACCCAGATCTCCAACTTTCCGGGACGGTATTTTAACCGCTAAACTACCTGCCGTTATTTTGAACGTAATACAACGCTATCTATTAAATCGGGGATGGCGAATCTTTTGTGGAAAGAGCCATATTTAACAAATATGAAGGACTTGCGTGCTAATATGGTGCCAGAACTTAGAGTGAGATACTGATACTATCCATTTTATTAAATCAATGATGGAATTAATATGTAAAAATTGACGATAATAATTATCGAGTGTTATCACTAATGGGCAGAATCCACACTAATTTATTCTGGGGCTGAATTTCTTTATTGAATAATATATAGTAAGTCTAATTTCACAAGAATTACGCGTGCCAATAATCGTGCCACTCTGGGCACGCGTTCCATAGATTCGCCACCCCTGCACTAAATGAACTAAAGGCACCGTTTATCTCATATATTTCAATTACTTGATTGATATCAATTGATTTTATTAATATTATTGAAAATATCATTCTCATATATTATTCTAACATACTTCGGTATAAATGTATTCAAAATTATCGATTGCGAGACTATACGGTATTATATAATGTGCATTATTCGACAAAGAAAGTAAAATTCCATCTTGCACAATCAGCGCCAAATACTGTACTCGAGTGATTTCAGCGTATGTGTTACAAGTAATTTAATTAGAACCGTTTTAAGGCAGCCAAACACCGTTTTTTTTCTTTGGGGGTCCTTTTTTCTACATCCTGCTAGTCTACCATTCCCTCTTTGGCTCTCTATTCCTTTATATCATTCTCCATCAGTCACTCCCTTTCCTTCTGTCAATTTCCGGTGAATGCGGTTCGATCACAGAGGCCCATACCGGATCTCCAAGAGAATAACAGCGTGTGGCGGGAAATGGACGGGAGTGGCGGAGGATATGGTCCCAAGTGGATTTAAGTAAGCGAGACCCGCTGAAATGGCCGCAAAGTAAAAAGAATGGCCGGTAATAAGAAAACACCAACTTCGGAGGGAGATTGTCGGTGGGTGAACGGTGCTGAAGACCTCATAAGTGAATGGTAAAAACTTCATTGCATTGTCGATAAAGATCAGATATAAATTTGAGGGATCTTCGAAGCGAATGATATTTCAGTTCCTTAGAAAAGAAATGTATCTGATTTACAGCATTTCTGAACCCCTGATAGTTGCATTTACTAAAAATGAATACGGGGGTCGGTCTGACTCGACGACGTTGAATTGCAATAACCACCAAGTGGTAATTATGCAAGTTACATAAAAATTAAATAGAGAATCTAGCTGAGTTTTCATACCCATAATGCTGCATATGTTTATCATTTTTGTCATCATAGAGATTCGATTGATCGATGTTAAATTGTCATTTTGTCATTTTATTATTTATTGAAGACAGATAGAAATAATACCTCTACCTTTGCCACAGAATTGGTAGATTAATTAATATTAATAGTATTAATTAATATTAATTAGTATTATTTCTATTTGTCTTCCAGGTGGAAAGCTACCAAAAACTCGAGGCCGAGCTATTGGATTCTATTTATTACTAGTAAACGCCCCCGTCAAACATGACGGGACTTAAGTTAGTTTGAAAATGTATCTATTATCGTATATATCTAGTCCTCTTAAGCACAAAACAATTCTGCCGTAAGATCATATTAACTCAATATATTTCTTATCGTATAATTATTTATAATATTTATTCTACTGTTTTCAACTCATGAAAGTCTACTTTACGTAAATTTCTTATGAAAATTATAAGAACTAATTACCCCCGTGCATTAATATGGGAAAACTCATGACATTCAACAATTGCCTTAGTCGTCAAAGGGATGGGTTGTTTATTTCCCAAATATTTTACGAAATGTACGTGTATTTTATCAAAGTTCTCGCAATTTCGAAATTATATGAATGATTCACTACTGAAATAAGATTTTACGATCATTTTCCTTTCTTTTGGCACTTGCTTCAATTTCGTAGGACCATTGTTTCTAATTTAATTTTGTAAAAGAAACAACTTCTGCAGGTAACGATAACCTAATTTACGTACATTTCTTATGGAAAAGAATACTAACCGATTATCCCCGTTCATTTATATGGGATACCTTATGAAATCAATGTTCAACAATTGCCTTGGTCGTCAAAGGGATGGTTTGTTTATTTCCCAAAAAATTATACGAAATTTACGTCTATTTTATCAAATTTCTCGCAATTTCGAATTTATATGAATGATTCACTACTAATTATTCACATCTATGATTATTTTCCTTTCTTGTGACACAGGTCTCAATTTCGTAGGACCATTGTTTCTAATTTAATTTTGTAAAAGGAACGACCTCTGCAAGTCAAGAAAACGTTATTTACGTACATCTCCTATGGAAACGTATTTTGTGCTCCTGGGTTCGAACCCGGGCATTTAGAGAGATGAGAATATTTTTCCTGGGGGTTTCAGAATCGTAGAAACATAATGCAGTTTGTTTCAGATCTCTAAGTCAAGCCGTTTCTTAGATAAATAGGGGGACGGACAGACGGGCGGACGGACAGACATTTGCTTTTTATATATATGATTATTATTTATTGTCAATTTTCGGATTCTATAATCGATTCAATGAATAAATGACCCTGATCGTATCTAAGAAAAAGATTTCCGTGAAAAACAAAACATGCTTGAGCTCGCGTTTCTGAACCTTTGAAAACGAAGCTGTTTGTATATTTAGTTAGCTTCGTTTTCTGACCTCTTAATAATAACGCCATCTAGAGTCCAAATTTCAACAACCGTAACTGAATTCATGACCTTTCATATATAGTAGTAATAATAGAATAATAGTCTGTCATAGTATATCTGCAAAAGATGGATCTTGCATGCTTTCAAAGTTTTTTTCTCTTTATTACTCTTACAAAGTCATCAAAATAACCACTGTTTACCTCCATCACAAAAATACACGTTCTTGGGTACTCCTGATGGACCACTTGAAGCGTACTTCTGAATTTTTACTCGTTCAAAAATTTTACAGAGATTTATGTATTCAAAGTAGCCTGCCAAGGACAGCAGATGACTACGAACACTAGTTAAAGTCTGGGATGACCATTGAAGAGTTTAGGTAGGTGAAGGGAGATTAGGCCTAACTGTGAACTGCTTTTGTATTCGACAGGCGGAAAAATAGCAAATGATTGACTGCCAGTTGAGTTTAGAGGTTCTCTGGTCAGGTGGATAGCGCCCAGGGTAAGAACGGTGAACAACTCTCGTCTCCAGGCAACATTCCGGACAAAAAACATCTCACGAGAAGTATCCGCATTCTTTTCCGACCATTTCACCTCATTTTCGCTCATTCAGAACCAATAGATTCCACTAAAAGCGGTACTATGCTTTAACGCAGGGGCATCACAAATCTCCATTTATGACTTTCTTTCTTATTCGGCGACTTCAGAATCAATTTGGCTTCAAAAGTAAGATTCGACTCCATAATGTAAATAAAAATTCTTTACAAAAAAGAATTTGAGCACCTGAGTACTAGCTCATATCCTGACGTTTCTTCCATTAACTTTAAAGGTTGCCATTCGTTGAGAGTGGAATTTGGTTTTTACATTTCCTATGGTTTTGAGATTTAATTTTCTTCTATTGACGTATCCTCATGAGTATGAATGGATATAGCTTATGTGTTTGCATATGCGTAAAACTTCTATTTGGTAAACTTTTTACTTCGAAATTTTACGGAGTTTACGTTGAGTGAGGGTCAATAATAACCGCCCATAAATATAAAATTGACATTTTCTTTGATCTAAAGTTTGTTCGATCTCTTAAAGCTCAATATACTGCTATCTTGAGATTCAACCCACACATTTCCGAAAGTATGCCAATGGAAAAAGAAAATGACAAAAATTACAAACAAACGATTCATTTAAATTTCAAGTAAAAGCTTCGCTTTGAAACTTCTAAAATATTCCTATTTTGTTTTTATAAAAATTTAAAAATAGAGGAAAGAAGACTAAGGATGATTACAACAGAAGACAAAGAAACTTGTCTCTCCTTTTCTATAATAGTGTTGCACGTTGACTCTCCTTAAATCATTGGCTGGTCACAAACTAGAAAATTAAGTAACACCGAATATTCTCCAGTTTTGATATCTTATTGATTCTTAAGCCAAACTGCTCACAAGCTGTTAAATCGATGCAACGATTCGCAGTCATGAATCAGGTCGTTTTAAAATAAAACTATCTTAATGCATTCAGTGAATTCGTTAAATGATGGTCGAACACTCCAAAATATATGTCCCATGGAAACAGCAGCATAAACTCGAGCACTGTTTCAACTTTGTCTTCAGCGGCGCGATAGCTATTTTATCTTATGAATAATAAAAAATCTATGGCTTCGTAAAATCTATTCTTGCACAGTAATATAAATAAATGGACCAGATATTAAAAAAGTACTGCGGCATAAAAGCCCGCGAACGTGAATACTGTTTACATAAGCATCTAAAATTCATGAGACCTTACTCGTAAACATACTACGGTCATTAAACTATTTACACAATTACGGTGTCTTTTATCACTCCATTGACTGGAACGTACACAAAACCTCAATGAAAATTATTTTTCTACTGTAAAGAAGTCTTGCCGCGCAAACTCTTATCGCCTGAGAAAATACGACCACTTACATCCTCTTGAGGCCGTAAAGTTCTTATGAAAAGTGTCGTAAAAAGAAATATCTGACCATCGCCAAGCTTAACAGATCTCGGGAAGACGCGTTAAACACCGACCATCTCTTTCCCTTCCGCAAAGAAGAATTTTCGCAAGTTTCTCTTTTTAATACGCACGAATACTGGCTGTAACTGCAACTTCAGCTGCCATCGTCGTCACATACGCGTTAGAAGTGCTACGCTACCGCCTCGACACAGGCAGTTAGAAGAGGTGTACCCAAACCAGGGCCCGCAAAAGGTTTTTATGTGGTCCACGAGAAAATTGAATCTTATACTCAGGACACCTTCTTGGTGAGACGTTTAATATTCTAACATTGTTATTGTCGAGCATTTCTGTCGTATTCAAGTTATAGATATTTTACACATAAAACCTATTTCAGATATTCCTTTTTTAAGCACCATCATATAGTTGAAGGCATAAAGTAAAGATCCTATGGATCCGGCCAGCTCTATCTGGATCACCTCTCAAAATATTGGGAGACCCCTTTAGAAGAGCTTTAAAAGATCCTTCCAAGGGTGAATACTCTCAGTGCGACATTTTATTAATATTTTAACAGGTAAGTATAGTAATTTTAGTGCTTTTTCAACATGTATTTTGAATTTTCTTTTGTTTTCGTTTCGAAAAATTTCTCTATGCTTTTCGAAGTACTAAAGTTTTTGTTGTAAATTACTTTTATCGTTTTTTTTCTTCTGTGTTTCCGCAGGTTACTCTCACGCCTCATCTCTGTGAGCGTTCCCGCAACGTGAGGAATCTTAAGTTGCATAGATTTTTCCCACACATTACTCTTTATGCTTTTTTAATTAATATTTGGAAGAATATTAGGTGGAAGAGAGGCCCAATTGAGCCTAACGTCGCTAATAAAGGGTATATCTATCTATGTATTTCCGCATGTCCTCCTCAGAAAGTAGCTCGCGTAAAAAAGGGAGGGAATACTACTAGATAAGGTTCTGTTCTTCACCTCCTTTTTCTTGTAATTTACACGTTTTTCTGATAGAAATTTTTCTGAGGTTTAAAAGCGGTCAAGCTAACTATTTGACAATAAAAATTTCGCAGTATTGTCGACATGTCATGATAAGTACTAACAGATAGTTATTAATGGTCTCTTTTTCCCGTTAGTATTAGACATATAAATAGGGTAGCTATTTAGGGATCTTGGTGTATTAACACCCTCTGCCATATGCCTTACGGCGTTTAGATCGATTGGATGGATTATATCTCTTCGAACTTTCCTCCAAAGTTTTAAAACTTTGCTTATCTGAGGTAGCATCTTTGTTTTGCCGAAATGTGATATAACAAAGAAATGCCTTAAGATCATTAGCCTGAAGGGTGGTTGGATCCACATCCCCTCCACCATTAACCACCAAAAGCTTCGAGGATGAATATGGCTCATTAGACAGGAGTGCGGTAGTTTGCCCTTACTTTTCTCACTGCCCCAGATTGCCATGAGTGTAAAACGGCCACGTACGTGAAGCATGAACTTCATTACTCCCCTTCACTTTTACCTCATTAACTTTAATATCTTTAACATTAATTTAATAATTTATGTTAAAGATCAGTTGGACAGAACGACTAACAAATCAGGAGGTTCTGAGAAAAGTAGATGAAGTGCGGTCTCTGTGGAACACCTTGAAAAGAAGGAGGGATAAGTGGATTGGAAATCTACTGCGGCATGAGGGATTGGAGAAGACCATAATTGAAGGAATGGTGGAAGGTTGAATTATAGAGGAAGACCAAGATTAGAGTATATGAAACAGATAATGGAGGACATGAAATGTAAAAACTATTTGAAATTGAAGAGGATGGCGGAGGACAGAGGAAGGTAGAAGACTGTCGCCAACCAATCCTGAGGGATTGAAAACCAAAGAAAGCTTTAATATTATTGCACTATTGTGTAAGCTGAGACCAGAGTAAATGAAAGATGCATTTTCTATATCTTACTTCAAAAGGTTAATGAACGCTATAACACCAATGTATTCTCACAATCTTCTTCAATTGCATACCTTAATACTTGCACGCTTCCTCAGTTTTAAATTGACATATAATAGTTAATTTACAAATGTTCCAAATATCGGATTTACTAAATTAGTATAATTAGAAAAAGATTCCGAAAGCGAACGTTACCTAGGTCCATTTATTGATGTTTTTTTCGGGAGCAGCGTTAATTTGCAAACTTTTTGAAATTTTTGAAAGAAAACAATGATTATATTCACACATACTTATTAACAGAAATATTAACTTATTAACGAACGAAGCGTTGATAAAAGTAGTGAAAGTTATCAGGGACCAGCAAGCGCACCGTTTCACGCTTAAAACTGTTAAATTCAAATCCCCGATTAAGTGATACTCGATAAGGAGCAAGGCACGCGACTTTGAAACATAAAAATGTCCTAAAATTAATTTTCTTCAACGCGTCAATGCGACCAGGAACGTATACGCTGAGGGGTGATCCTAAACCCCCATTCACAAGTAACTTCTTCCATTCTGAAACCGTGACGACCTAGCCGTGACTGCATGAAGACGCATAACCCTGACAACTACATCTTTTTTCGGCAAGCCATTCCAAAAAATGGAACAGATGTCTTGAAGAGAGAAAGAAACACCAAGAATACGTTTTTGAAGGAGCCGTTCGTAGAAGCAAAAGGAAGAGTCGGTAGCTGCAAAGTCATTTGAGGGAAAGGAGCGCATCTAATTGCTGGGATGCTTCCCACGCAAAGAAATACGTAAGAGAGAACTGGCTTAGGTCCTCGAGGAATTCAGGTGACGAACCGCCGTCCTTTCTCCTATATTTCTACTATTATTCCTTCTTCTTCTCAACTTACATTCCTATCTTTCACTTTCTCCACTTCGTCATCTCTTTCACTAATTCTCAGATATTTCACTCGTGGACGGCACCATGACGAGCCATATCCAAGTTTTTTTAATTCTTGCCATTTTATATTTACCTTTTCTCTACCTTTTGCCGTCCCACTTCTGCCTTCGAATGCGTCATTCGTTCTTCTTTTTCTACGCGACGATACCTTGAATTTGAAATATTGTGTTTTCAATCCACGCATGACTTTTTCATAAGTACAATGGCTCCAAATCTACCTCGGTGGCACTATTGAATTCTTGTTACGTTTTATGCTCTTCTCCACCTGTATCCCGTTTACCATTTTTGAAGCAACTAAAATCATGGTTTAAAAACGTTCCAAATATAGGCTTTAAAACAATGTTAAATCAGGAAAAGCTTCTAAGAATGGAGTTTTCCGGAACATTTTTAGAGAGAAATGAATTATAATTATTTTGATATTCCAGATACAGGGAAAGAAATATATGTTCCCAGGATACAGTTGGTAATATATCGAAAATTAAATTCTTCCAAAAATTTATACAGATTTTTCTGTGAGCCATGATTTTTCACTACCTCAATTTATGATATCAACAGAATGACTACCTTCGTGACCGTATTCCCAATAACGCATGCGATTCTTGCGTTCTAATGGAACTTATGTAATACGGCGAGAAAAGATTAAAACACGGCGTAATGGCATAAGTTTCAGCTCACAAAGCGAGAATGGTCATCCAATTACGTGTCAGAATATCTGCTTATTCCAAAGATTATAAAATAAGACTTCAAGAGCCCACACTCACCTACATCATCAATGCTTCCAGGCAAGGCTCTTTACCACCAGCAATCTGAAAAATAAAGAAATAAATTGGCATTTTCATTTGGATGATGTTATATAAAAAACATAAAATGACCAATACCTTATACTAAAAATCAAATTAATTTTCAACGAACTACCTATTAGCTATTTTAAGTCTCTCTTGATTATATATTTCACTTTTTGTTGTTACATTACGCGACAAATATTGTTTATGGAGAAATATTTTCCGTGTTGAAATATTTTCTGAATAAAATTGATGTTGTTTTTATTTTACATATAGTATTGCCTGTTTCGTCAATTCATCAAAATGCAGGTCGCCTCCTTTTACTTAACTCTTAATATCAGCATCGAAACCATCAAATCATTCTCTCTTTAACTCTGGTAACTTTACATTAATCTCCAAAATCATAAGCGACGCCCTTGCCTACTACGGAAGGATGCAAGTGAAATGGGCGGTTGACTTAAGGGACAGTCATTTATTAAACATTTCTTAAATTACATGAAGCTGTGATACCATTCTCACTACCTGTTATCCGTCACGTTAAAAGGCTTCCTATATGCACAACTTATAAAGATAATGTTTAGATGCTCATTGTATTCAAACGAGCAACAAGGGCGTCAAATGTAACTTCCGGGCGTGTAACAGTATGAAGCGAAACCTTCCCCAATGCCTTACTTCTCCTTATTCGATCAGTGCTTAACAAAAGAACACTTTCACCCGCCCTTCAAATTTTCTTAACCACGCATAATACCGCGACAGGGAAGGCGTATTCGCAAATGTATTTTCAAACCGATTCTTAAACCAGTTTCCTTGGCACGCATCGGCGATTCAAATGATCGTCACCGTTGAGAATGTGCAATGTATATGAAGGAATCTCCCTTTGAAGGTACCCGAGTATACCCGTTTTCTTACATCGTAAACAGACTCTTGCACACAAAATTTTCAGAAAATCAAGTCGTCGACCCCTGCTGGGAAAATCGCGAAAACTTTCGCACGAATATCTTTCGTAAAGTACCTATTATTCTGTAAAATAATAAATAGTCGCTTATGGTTGCGTGCGCGAGAGAACCGGTTTTGTTTTTCATACAGTCCTTTTAATGACTGAATTTAAAATTTCATCAATTCTTTATTTCATATATGATTATATAGTATATTTTTGGATATAATTTTGTCTTATTTTATCAATATATTCTAATGTTAATGCCAGCGTAGTATGTTACCTCTTTATAAATCACATTTTCAATTTTATGATACCAGAATATATGAATATGCATGACGACGACGCAAATAGTGAATTTTATGTTAAAATCGATGACCTTACGATGACAGAATACATTTCATCAGGTGTATCAGCATGAATTACACAAGGAAGTACAAGTTCATCTATAAGTCAGGTTCTCCCGTTTTTTACTTTCACAATTAACTTCGAGCAATGCAATTAGACTTATCATCAGTTTCGTTTTATTTTATATTTCCCCTTATTTGTGTAAAGAGAGGTTTTTTCCTAATGCATACTAAATAGTCCAGATTTTCACGTATATCATTACCTCTTGGCGTTACACACTGTACCAGATTTTTGCAAAGTCGTGCTACGCAACCATTTAAATTTAAGATCAGTAATGTTATCATACATTTAAATTAATAGCCAAATCCTCCATTTCATGAATTAAATATTGAAAATTTTAATCCCAAGGAAGAATGAACGTGAAAAAAGTCTAACTGGACCGGGAATCGAACCCACGTATCCCAATTTCCGGTCGGGTGCTCTGTCCGTTGAGCGATCTCGGCAGAATATTTCTCCAAGCCGTTTGGGAGACTTTATGGGTAACCGTGGGACAGAGCACCCGACCGGCGATTGGGAGACCCGGGTTCGATTCCCGGTCCCGTCAGACTTTTTTCAAGTTCATTCTTCCTCGGGATTTTTCCTGGGGGCGCACCATCTTACGCAAAATCACCCTTACCCGTTTTCCTGTGAAAATTTTAATATTATAAATTTTACATAATTTGAGCCATTTGAAAAATACTCGTACCCAACACCGCCAATTTACTTTAAAATTTTTGCAAGACTTATAAGAGGTTTCTTCTATCTGTAAAGAGTATATGAAATAAGAGTAAGTATTAATATTTCATAGTTATTTTAGCTCGAAATTAAATGTTATTATGTTTGGATTTATTTTAAACCATAGACCAACACATCCTGCCCTTTTAACATAGCTCCAAATAATACGAAAAACTTGAGATGCGATTTACGATCGATAAATAAAGAAATGTGTTTGAAATGAAAATAAACGTAAGAAAACTAAAGTTATAAGGTAGATAGAAAGGAAAGAGAGCTAAGTTAACAATTAGGGTTGGTGAGAGAACAGGCAGTCCAGTTCTCTTACTCGGTTAGTCATCTTTCTGAACAAAATGTGCACAGATAAAGTTAAAAGAAGAATTTCAGTAGCTAAGGAAATTTTCACGAAGCGAAGGGAGGGTTATGATAGAAGTAATCAAACGAAGGCATAGGAAATGGGTTGGTCAATTATCGCGAGGAGAGGAATTGCTAAAGAACTGAAGTAAGTAATGAATTGTATTGGCCTTCGTCTGGTGGTACCCTGTGATACAGCAACAAGTTGTATGAAATCTTCGATATATAATGTATCAAAAATGACAAAGAAACCATCCAGGTTTCCTTTGAGGCCAGGGCTCGATTCAAGAACGTTTCTTTGTAATTTGTGCCGCAGAATACGTTACAGATTCAAACGATGTTTTTTATACCTAATTTGCGTTAGAAAGGCATTCATTCAGTGGCCTACTGCGCAGATGGGCCTAGTCCAAGTCAGAAATTAGGGGAGGCTGCGCTTCTTGAGCAAGAAAAAGCATCACGCATAGCTGGAATTGCCTCTCAAAAGGCCTCCATCTCCACTTTTTTCTCCTCTCTCAGGACGCCGAGTGCCTTCTCAACGCGAATTAGGTATAATTGAAGATAAGTTGCAAAGAAAAATAGAGAGCAGAAGAAAAAGACTAAAGTTAATATATATTGCGGGATAAGTTATCAATATATTAAGTAAGGGTGTTAAATAAGAAATATTAGGGTACATGAAGCTATCGAAAGGTAGTGTGCCCTTCACTTATAATGAATTACAAGAAGTACCAAGGCAGTTAATTCTAAATGCAATATACTTTGTTAAAAAAAGGTAAATCCTTCAAAAGAATGCACTAAAAGTCAATTCGTTGATGAGAAAATGGTGAGGTGCGCGTACAATACACGCATTCCGCATCCCATTCATCCCTTCGTGTTCGCTTTCCCTCCATTCACACCAAATCCTCGCTGTCTTTTTTACCACCTTTCCCTTTTTTAGCCTCGCATTCTTCGCCTTTGGACAGATTTGCGCTCAAGTGGGAGTAAAAATCCTTGTCCCGTCCGGAATATTTGACCAGATTCCGAAAGATCGCACGTCGGTCCAGCGATCCATCATCCCGAATAGAGAACGTCTCCAAAGGACTCCCTCCCTCCCTCGGGAATCCCTCCCGCCCCTTGTTGGACTTCAGAAGTAGTCGGACCACCCTTGCGACCTCTCCCGAGGCCCACGAGAGCAAAGGAGATAGTGATCTTCCGAAGAATGAGGATCTGCTCTTGCGACGTCAATAGCGAAATATTTAGCGTCGAATCTGTGGAATGCAGTGGTGTATTCTGAGGGGACAGAAGGGGAAAATAAAATCATCGGAAAGACGGATTCACGTGTCCTCCCAAGTTTAAGCGAAGAGCTGCTTAATTTCTGTTGCTAGAAACGCCTAATAATACTTCTTTAGACAATTTCCTGAGTTTATACCACAGAAATATTAACTAAACATTTTCACACCCTTACAAGTCTTCCGTAGCATTCAGGATGCATATCCACAAAAAATTTAAGTACACTTCCCTTGTGACTTCTGAACATGCTTCTGGTAGATTGGAGACCTAATAATTAGCAAAGGTCTTATTGCCAACAAAATCCTTAATTTTTCACGTTTGTAATGTTTTGTAATTCAGCAACTACATCTTCTACCTCTTTATTTACGTTATAATATTTATAAATAAATATAGCAGTGCAAGTATTTCCTGAATCTCGATCGACTTAATGACGCATGAATAATTCATCAAAGATTCGCACATTTTCTCGGACATGTACAGTGAACTCTATCAAAAATTTCAATGACGCCAATAAATGCTTGATTAAATAAATACTTGAGCGTTAATTACTCGACTAATGTTTCCTTTATTAATACTGGTATACACATACTATCGGATTTTCAATTATGTGCCCCTAGCCTTTTTAATTTATTTCGAGCTTAATACACAACGATATGAATAATTTTCACACCAAACTAAAGCTATTTCTGTATTCTTTTTGTGTTATTTTTTGCTGACGTAGAAGAAGAACTAAATTTAGCGTGAAAAAATATTTAAACCAACCCAAAAAACGGCACTTTCTGCGAGTCACGGCTTTTTCGCGATGTGTAATTCAATAGCAAGAAAACGGCACAACTGAAAGCAACGCAATTTCTTCCAGAGTTGCATGAGAGCAATCTCAATCTGATGAGCTTTATAAAGTTTCCAAATATGAAATATATTGCTGTTAATCGGCGTAAAAGTTTATAATCTATCTAGTCCTCGAGTTTTGGTCTTTGAAAAATTGATTGTAGCGGTTTTGTAAAACGCTACGTCATATTGTAAGTAATTTTTAATTATACCAAAAAGTCTCATTGCCAATTAACTTATCAAATCGTGAGGTCCCAAGATTTAGCATGTTTTAAGCAGTTTGTTTTCCTCAAAAATGAAATAATAATGACGAATGTTTTAAATATTTCAATAAAATGATCTAACTAATATATTGTATGAAAACAGGGTCTACCTGTACGCAAAAGTAGGAATGAATTTTGGATAATATCCCCAAGAGGTATTTCCTAAGATAAAAGTAGTTTGCAAAATTCAAAGTGAGAAAAATACCTTAAAACACCGATAACAGGGACGAGGTAAATGCAACAAAATAACGTGAAATCCGGAGAGCGAAGAAGTTGAAGACGGCCACCTCCTTTGGCAGCGCGAGACTACCCACGAGGAAGCCGGCAACGTGTTCTGCGGTCGCCCATGAATGGAAAAAGGCAAGTCAATCCACTTCGTAAAAGACGCAGAAAAGAAAGGAGCAAAACGCTGAAGATGTCGCGGTTGTCCAAATACGGGGCCACACACAGGCACGCTCGCTGATGGAAGAAGTCCTCCTCCCACACGCATCCCGCAACCCCCTCCCCTCGCCCGGCGAAAGGGTCACCCAAAGCCCCATTCACAGTAAACTTGGGAGACCGTCGCGGGCCTTTCTCGTTCCGAATGGGAGGCCCTCGAGCGTGGAGGGCCTGGGACGTTGATTCTTTCGCCCCGTGACCAATCATTGTCTCGTAATTCATTCCTCCGATAGGCCATTATTCCCTCAGATCCTCCATTCAAGGGAGTTGCTCATTCAGTTGCATTAGGAATCGCTCACGATTCCACTCGAGCGCTGGCTACTTTTCTTTAGCAGACTTTCTACCTTATAATTCATTCCCGTTCCACCGATACAACTGTTCTCCCGTAAACTCGCCACCCACGCATGTCAGAGACCGCCCACCACTCGGGTCGAGTCCCTATCCAACAGCGGGACGCGGACAGTTGAGAATTTAGTGGATTTTTCCGCAGGTAATTCCCTCCGCTGCCTATAAGCCATTCAGCTCGTATGGGGAGTTGAGAGTGGGAGTTGGTGATCAAATGGACTTTTCAGGACATGAAAGAGTATTAAAACAGATGCCCTCTTCAGAGGTGAAGTGGCCGCCTTCGTCGTTTATTCTCTGATCGTACAAAAGGGAGGCATAAATTTTTAGGAATCTGGATCCAGCGTGTGAGGTGAGGAAGAGGCTGGGCTGAAGCAGCCCATCTGCGGATGCGGTGGTATTTTAAAGATAAAGGAGACGCGTCTAATTGGTTTAATATACGGATTCTACAGCATCTTCGATGTTTAACATAAAATCACGTTACATATTTGTGTTATGTCTCCTGAAAAAATGAAAGGTGACTTAATATTAAAAATCGAAAAAATGTCGAATCCGCTTATTAATCTAAATTCGGAGGGCGAAACTCGGAATCCACATTAATTTGCCTTGGATCTTAAATATTTTAATTCAGGGCTTCCCAACCTTTGGGCTCCTCAACACCCTTCGCTTTTGAATAAATTATCTCGTATCCTCTACCTGTTAAGAGATAAATTTCAAAGTCGAACACATTATCTACATCGGATAGTGAGAAAATCATTTTAAACTGTAGCTACAAAAATAACAGAGAAATGTCGATAAAGCAAATGCTTTAATAGCATAACTTGAAATCAGTAGGGTAAGGCATGACTTCACGGAAAGACATGAAACTGAAAAGAGTGTCTAATTCTTTTATATTCCATGCCTGATGTGTAAATATCTAACCCACTAGCGAGACTAGTCGCCTAAAATAAACGTGTAGAAATTACAAAATCTTTAACTCTCTTCGGCATAATATACTTGTTTAGATAATTTCCTACTGCTTTCAAAACTGTAAGAGGATAATTTTTTTCCTCTCCGGACAATCGAAGAGACTACGATCTTATAAATGTAACCAAAATCCTATTATAAATAGATTCTGGCAAGACTTTGTGGTAGGAAGCCATAACGAACTGAGAAAATGAAAATGAAAATAGACATTTACCCGTACCACATAACGTTTCATTAAACGTTTTATTATTTTATTATTTAAATAAAACGTTATGTGGTACGGGTAAATGTTCATTTTCATTTTCATTTTCTCAGTTCAAAATCCTATTATAAATTACGCAATCATTTTGTACTGTATTATATTCACATTTACGGTGATCAGTGTACCTTATTTATTTTTTATTTTACTTATCCTTCACATATTAATGAGTTCATCAGTCAAAAGCATTTTAATAAAAATTCTTGATTTAAATTTAACCTCTCCGATCTTCATATAATTTTCCAACCCGGAAAAAGAATTGTTAATATTTTGGTTATTTTAGAGCATACATGCGAAAAACGTTAATAAACTGAATTTTGACGTTTCATTTTTTAAGGAAATCAATTTACTATTTTCCAAAATTAATTCATTTCCCTGGAGAAGTCCCAAAGAAATAAAATCATTTAGAATTGCGTTCACCTTAGATTCGTATAAATATTCGTCGAAACCCCTGAACAATCCTCGTGTACCCTGTGCGGACCGAGTTCCCCATTTTGGGATTCCATGATCCAATTCGAAGTTATGTAGAGTTCCTAGTAATAGACTTAGATTTTGCGTATCTAATAGCTGACAGAATACGAAATTCGTGTCACAGTAGAACTGAAGCTACTCATCTACTTCGCTGACCCGCGGAAATATCTTTTATTATCCAACCATATATCGTATACGACCATTCTGTTGGTTAAGTACAAATCTCATGCGCATTGTTCGTCATTGGTCTTGCTGAATCTTGTGAAAAAATACGATGCCGTGACCGTACTCGGCCGTGGCGCTGCATATTATATTAGTTTACGATCCGTATTGGTATCTCATTGGACAATCACTGCATCGCAGACCAAACTTAAATGAATACCTTTCAATGCTGAACAGATGTCGGCGACGACACGGCAGATTGTGCACACACTTTCATAAAATAAAGAATCGGAATTTTACCGGATGAATATTGTCTGATTTTTCATACCAGAAAACTGATGATTAAACGCTAAGACATCGAGATGAAGATTAGGAGACTGTGCTGTATAATCGAGAAGATAATACATAAATATATATAAATATATTTTTCGATTAGTTACTTTCATTTCCAATTTCCGTGGAAAGCCTGTCAGTCAAACTTGAGAGTTCTTTGAAAATTCACCTCGCGGTGTCCCGAGCTCCTTCGATGGAATTTATCGTTTTTGTGGATATTTGGAAAGAACAGTTTCATTATAAATTTCTCGTGGAGATCATCTCTCCCGTTGACCACTGATCCTCCACTACTTGGAACCCTAACATCATTCAGTAGCAGATCCTCATAATAGTTAGCTTTATTTTTTGATTCTCTGGGCAGAAATGAACGCTTAGATAACGCAGCTGCGATAATAGGGCAAGGAAAAAGATATTTTCGAAGTTCACAAAGATTAGTAATTACAAAGACAAATGAGCAATGTTATCCAACTATAGCATTCCAAATTAGCGATATGTTCTAGAATCTAGTTTTTACATTTACCTCGGGTATAGCTAATTGTGGAAACTACAGCCAATGCTTTTCATTTTTTTCAAGAATTAGTGGGGAAAAGTGTTCGGAAAATCAGTTGGATGATGGTTCATAGTATCAAGAGACCACCCAAGCACCCAGCTTAGAAGAAACCCTTATCTTAGCGTTATTTTTAAATATTCTGATTTTAAGAGGAATCGTTGAAATTTTTATTAAGTAAGTTACGTCATAATCTTGAATTTTATTCTATACCTCAAAAACAATCAAGTTAATACTACATTTATTTTTCATTATTGTTTTCGTGTTTAGGATTATTTTACAAATATTTGCAATCAATTCATATTTAATCACAAAATAATTTTAGGAGACATGCTGAACGGCATCGGTTTTAATTTTCCGGTATTTTTTTTTTAATTCAAAGGAATAGTGAATCATTCATTAAAATTGGTCAACGCTAGTTAAATATTAGCAGAATTGTATATTACAGAGATATCCTCCATCTGTGCCCTTTAAATGAGGCCTAAGAGAAAAATCACATTTCCAAAGAGATTCTAGCTAACGATGAACTACTTAAAATTCGCAAGTAAAGCTTGCACTTATTCTTTTAGGCAAATTAATGCACTAGATTTGGGACTAATTCATCTGACATCTGAGAGGTCAGTAATCAGATGATGACGCGCTAAAAATCAACTTCCAACCCTGCCCCAAACGGCAAAAGAGTCTTTCGGTGCTGTAACCTTTTTGTCGCGGGGAAATAACCGATGCCTCTCGCGCACTTCCCGTTTATGCCTCTTCATCGCCCTCATCCATACCTCATTTATCACTTGCGTACTTCGGCGGAGTACATACCCAAACATCCGCCGAATGCTGCTTCGGCATCCCAATTCGACGCACTGCCGTGACGTCGAGAAGAGCTTCGGAGTAACGATTCAATTGCCGTTCCACGTACAAATATTTTCTCCAGCGCGTCACCTTCAGCCCCACCCTTGGCCTCATCCCTTCTCCGCATGGTTCCATCTTCTATTTGAGGCACCTCTACCGACTCATCCTTCTCTCATATCTCACTGTTCGACACCTTTCCGCTGAGGTCTCATAGATAAACCTATTCCTCCTCACCTATTATTTCTTTTCACCCATCTGCTGGTGGTCTCCTATCAACAAGATTTATCTGTCTGCCTATTCTTCTCCGCGCCCCTTTACGGTGACGCAATTTTTGGTGTCTCTTTGGGAGGATGACCGAGCCTCTTCTTTTCCCTCCTATCTGCGAGGATTACCGCGACCATACTCAGACCCCCAGGAACTCCTCTTTTGTCTGAAGTCATCGCCATCGCTGTTTATTTTCGTGCGGTTTCGAAGACGTTGTTGTAACTTATTTGAACCCAAGGTCGTTGGCACGGCAAGGAAGAACTTTATGAGGGTATATCGCTCGGTGCGATACATGACGCGAGGAAGGACAAGTTTTCGGTCCCAAAACGTAAACGAACTTTTCGTTTTCGTAACTAAACGGAGAGTTGAAGAATTTGCTAATACAGTTGACTCCCGAGCCTGTCACTATATCTTCAGGAATGGAATATTTCATATTACGCTACAAAAATTAGGAAAAGAAGTTGGTTCGCATTTTGCGCCATAGGGCATAGTGTTCTTGCAACCATATCAGCATGAATGGAACATTCCTCATTTATCTTTTGGTAAATGTGAAATATAAACTTGCTTTCATACATTTGAGTCTAGTAAGTCAGGCGTGGGAACCTTTTTCCCTCAAAAGGCCGCATGTATATAAGTACCATTTGGCCGCACATGAATTGCGTATTGCATACATTCAAATAATTTAACATCGAAATTCTGTATTATAAGACAAACGACCACGCTAAGTAAGCTAAAATCGATTATTTTCCATTTTATTTCCCCTGGTCTCACTAATAAGATTTAGGGAACGAAATAATTATAATTAGGATATTTTTTTAAGAGGTGGTGAAAAGGTCGCAGGTTTCCCACCTCTTGTCTAAATCCTCTTCATGGCTTTGATGATAAGAAGCTTTTTTTAAGTAAGAGAGATGGTGAATAATGGAGCTCATTCTGGTTATTGAATGCAATGAAGAATATTACTCTGAGGTTCGTTCATAGACATCATTTTTCTTACTTCTTATAATCAATTAAAATATATTAATGGCGTTCCAACTTTATGTAAGTTATATGACATACTTATTGGCTATTTGTGTAGACTTTTGTCGTTAGAAGAGGTATTTTAATAAAAATTACGAGGATAATTAATGTAAATGACGATAATAAGAATAACGTGATCTTGTGAGAGTTCAGAAGAAGATATGTGAGGTATACGTACTTAATTAAATCATTGAAATCTGGGTGACTGTGGTCGATGGCTATAAATTACGCGCTACTCGGAAGATAAACCCTATACACCTAAAAGACATTATCGTAGTAATCAATTTAAATTCATCAAGTGATGATTAAGGGTAGGATTACATGTTCCGCACACTGACATAGTCCTGAGTTTTATCAGTGACATGAAAAGCAGCTGGAATCCCTGATTAGATGAATTGTCGAAAAACTTTCCTGTGTGGAGTTCCACGATGTAAAAAGTACTTAACGAATAATAAAGCATAATAATTAAATAGTACATTTAATTATCATTTTATTAAGGACATAAAAATTAGGCAAACATACCATCAGAAATACGAACATATCCATATACTTGAAGAAGTATAGCAAAATCTCTAACATAAATTTCAAATGATTCCTTCCACGACTAGATAGTATTTTCTCAGCTCAAATACCTCCTAAACTCGCAAAATTTCGATAGTATTAAGGAAGAGGCTTCTTACAGAAAAACCTTCTCATAAAAAAAAACAACCAAGAATCCTGAGAACATTAGTAAAAGTCTTTCAAATCACTCCTCCATTTACCGCGAAATCACGAAAAGCCTTCGAGATAACAAATTTGTAGCTCCAAACCACCAAAATCGAAAACGCGCAAAAAGGAAAAATAAATCGCGAGGAATTCTTTCATCCGTCCGACAAAAGGCCAATGGCCTTTGTCCTCCTCAAGACTATCAATCACGTACGGTGGGCCTCTCTGATGCCGGCAGAGTAGCTGTCGACTTCCGCGGCTGTATCTCACTTAATAGGGATTCGGACGAGTGAAAGGGACAAATACCTCCGATGGAACCGATCGTGGATTTTTTGGACGTCCCAGCGAGAAACCGAAAGCGATTTAGCCTTCGTCCGCTTCTTCCATAAAAGGGGAGGACTTGTCTGCATGGTTGATGCATCGGCTGAGGCGGCGTGTGCTAACGGTCTGATCCCGGAGACAAATGACTGCGTTGGGGGCGCAACGCGACGCCACAGAGAGCGTGGGTTATGCGCGTCTTTCTTCGCCATGACGGATAGGGCTTCGCCTCCGCAAGAAGGCCTCGCAAGGTCTTTGTTCCTCGAGCTCTTCCATCATACGTGATTAAGCTCTTATGGCTTCCCTTAATTCTCTCGATTGTGAGGGATAACTGCGCCGTCTTATGACCGGATTATCGTTCTAGAATTATGAACTGTCGTCTCCCTCCCATCTACTCGATTATACGTGACTTGATTCCGTTTCGCGGTTTTTGCCGTTTGTGGAAGGTCCTTTTTGAGGGAAAAAGTAGCCTTTCGAGGGTGACATTGTAAAAACGTTGCTTGAATGAAGATCATTAACGAAGCTTTCATCGGAAATGAATACGCACAGATAATTTCTGCCTGCAAGACGACAACCTTGTTGCTAAAAAAATCTTGCAAATTTTCCCCACGCCGTACAAATGACCCAGCTCAATCTACCTCACCAGCAGTATGAATAAAATAAATTTGGTGTATGTTGATTTGAGAAACAAGTCTTATAAGTTATTGAACAGTATACAGAAATATATCTTTAAGGTCATAAATAATCTATAATGACTATATCCACATTAATGGTGAATGATAGAAATATCCTTTTTACAGACAAACAGCGCATTTTAACGAATATGCCGATAAAGCAATATAGGAAAATCTGCCTCAAAAACATTTAGGTTTTCATTGACAATTACTAAAAATATAAGCAATTGCCCTCTATAGAATATATGGCGACCTTTTGCGTTCTATAATACTGTCAGCAGCTCTTTCAAAGACTCATACTCATGCAGAGCCAATTTAATTATTCTCAACAAAAGTGAAAAAAATAATAAAATCTTGTATTACAAATATCTCTTAGTCATCCTTAGAGTCATCCTTAGAGTCATCCTTAGAGCTTAAACTGTAAACTTTGAAAAACTTATTCAGAAAGATTATGATTTCTGAATTCACAGTGAAATTAAAAATAAATTTGAGGATATAACTCGCCTTACTCATACAATTCGTCTACGTGATTGCAAATAATGTATTAAAACCGAAAAAATGAAAGTTCAGCGAAATATTCAAATTTGTAAAAAAAGCAGAAATTGAGCAATTCTAATTAAAACGCAAGGGAATCCAATGTTTGCTTTTCTGTTTGCCCTAGCACCGTATTCAGACAGCAAAAAAGAGAAGCGAAGTCCTCAGTAACCAAAGGGGCTTAAATATCTGGCATAGGAAAGTTGAGTGAAAAACTAATGCAAATTTGATACTGACATGCAAAACAGAAAAATATTGAGATTGTATCTAAAGATCTTTTACGTAAAGTTCTTGACATATCAAACATCTAATCAAATGAAAGTCCACCTAAGTGCAGCACAGTAACTATATGAATCACACTTCTCCTAGCAATCAAGGAGTGACTAAGGTGTATATCGTAATATTAATTACCATCAGTAATATACAGCAGTATGTGACATGCGGAGCTATTATATTCTCACACCCATGAACAAGATTGGGGCAAAAGTAGAAGACATACATTTTTTCTATTCTCTAAAAAAGGACGAATATCCGATTTTGAAAGATATGTAGCAGCTACGAGATCATCTATCAATAACAAGAATCCGGCCCTGACGAAACCAAGGAGCGATCATATTTAGCAATAGTACAAGAGAAGCCCAACGAGCGATACGATACGAGTCACCACTGCTGGTCTAATCTTACAGTACTTCATCGACTCAAAGGAAACAATCCCTCACATCGAAGCGCCTTAGAAATAGGCAAAGGAAATCCAACCATCCAAGACCAGGCACTGCTGGAGTGGGATTCCTCGCTGGGAAGCAATCAAGAGTTGCAATTAATCCCATTTCGGAATGCAAAGTGCGGAGAGGGAAGGGAGTAATTTACGAGGGAATTATATCGCTGGCTGAATCAAGCTCCGAAGGGAGAGAAGAAGTCGGGAAGGGGGAGAGAGTGGGCGTGGCGGGGGGCAGAAAGGGCCTGGAGGCAAGGGCCTCGGATGGAGGGAGCGTGGGTCCTGGAAGGGTGAAGGGGGCGGAAGGAGAGAATCTGTAAGCACGCTTCCTCCTATCAATCCCTTTGGGACTACATGTCTGAGACCACAAAAGGAGATGGCACGCTCGGCCGCCTCTGCACTTCCCCGGAAGGTCTCCGACCAACCGCAGACTGTCATCTACGTCGCGATTTTTTCTCGTCGTTGGAGATCGAAGGGTGAACGATGAAGCGAAAGGAGAGTGGGAATATTGCAGATGGAAGGAAGGGGATGATTCGATTGGGTAACCTGCTTCTCTCGAGCAACTGAAGGTTTCACATAGGATGACTTGCTATTTTTTCTGATTATCTCTGTCGTGGACATAAAGGGTACTGGTATTTGACTTAATTGATACAATAAGATCATTTACTCAATGTTCATATCACTTTGTGATAATCGACTAGAAAGTTCATTTCAAATAACGTTTCTCCAAAACGCCAAGGTCTCAAGGTAGTACGAGCAGTGAATGAAATAAAAGCTATTAAAATTAAATTTATAATATCCTAAATATTACCGATTATCATGCTATATTTAGCATATAAAATCTTCTTTAAGTTTTCTCGTTAATGCCATATCCTTATCACTCCTTAAGAAGAATAAAATGCATAATATATATAAACCAATATCTACCAATAGATTGCAACCTGTTCCTACTCCGAAACATTTACAGCGACGATTGTGAACGAATATTCAGTTTAGATGAAAATCAATTCAAGAATAATCAAAACACCAGTGCAACCATGTAATTTCTAATGATTTAGATTCATACCCGGCAAGCCGCCAGAGGCTTATGGGCGGGGGATGACATCCTCATAAACTGAATTTCTATTTCAATTCTTTATAGAACGATTTTACAAAGATGATAAAACAACGAAATAAATCTTTGAATTACACACAGCTGAGAATACTATGGATGAAACAGATGGAAAGTAAAAGGTAAAGGTGAGACAGAGGGATCAGAAACTAAAGAAAAGTATATGAAGATATAACACGAAGTGGATGTATTATTTGGAAAACGAATAGAATGTTATTGAGAATTTTGTAGAAAGAAGGCAGTAACAGTAATAAGGAAAAAAGAGGGAGAAATTTCACATTTAATAATGATAATGAATACCTATTCCTTTAAGTTAAAAAGAAAGATTACGCCTATAACATTAAATTTAATAAATATTAACCTTGACGAAAACGCACATTCGCCCGTTGCCTTAAAAGAAAAATCCGACTAACCGGGATTTGAACCCGGACTTTGGAGTTTGGAGCACGCTCCACCACCGAGGCCTGTAAAAAAAATGGGAGTGATGAGGATTATTCTGTAGAAATATGAGGGGTAAATGGTACAGCTTATCAGAATTTTCTGTGCATGATGTACATACAAAAAGCTTAATTCGGGTGTTATTATAATTCCTAATCATGCTTTAAGTAAGGAACGCTCAATTGAATTCCATAGGAAACATAAACCATCGGTCGGAAACCAAGTGAGAAACAAGAAAGGGGGTAGAAATGGCTGTTGGATTGAAGGAAGAAGAGAATTAGGAAGGGATATAACGAAGTGAGGGCAGAAAGCCCTGGAAGGAAGATAAGGGGAAGGACAAGAGAGAAGGGATAACAAGGAAGTTTGAGGCGGGTGGGTGTTTTCCTTCTGCAGATGCTGACCTCCACACGTGAAGATTAGGCGATTGGTAGAAAGGGAAGATAAAGGAAAGGGGGGTTCTGAATCTCTCCACGCATAATGTAGGCTGAAGCCACATTCAGAGATCTGTGGGTTTTAAGGAACTGCCGTTTCGTTTCGGTTTTTGAAATCACCTTTAAGTTGTTCCAGCACGTTCCCTCCGATTTCTAGCTGAGCCCTACTTCGATACGGTCTGCCATATGGGGAAAGAGATGCATTTATTATAAGGTGATGGGGCACGGGCACTAGTCTGACGCTAGAATGTATACAGGAAGTTCTTGCCTGCCTTTAAGGGACTTCCTAGCCAGATAGCATGGCTTATTCTTAGTAGCTTCGACTCCGTTCCAGTTCGGCAATAATCAACGCAACCATTCATTAAGTTGAGGATAATCTCTGTGGATATAAAACGTGGCCATTCTCTGAAATACTTCCTAAGATCTTCCAAACCTGCAATACCAATGTGACTTATTGACCAAAACCTAGTTTTCTCAGCGAAAAAACCCAAGCAGGATTACCTATATCTTGAAATTAAGCTATTTCTGAACCAAACCTTACGTCCCCCTCTACCTTTTACTACGTTAGATTTTCAATTATTTTTATGCTTGCTAAATTAGGAGCTGGTCCACTCACAATACTCCCGATGAGTAGAGAAATGAAAAATAACAATTTCCAATCAAAGAAGTCTGTTAAATTCTCATCTATTCTTGGAATGATGCATACATTTTGATGATAAATAAGAATCCATACCTTTTTAATCACTTTTTTATGTATTTAAGATTAGTAAATAACATCCGCCTATGAATAACCTATTGGTTTAATTTTCAGACTTATAGTTAGTGATTGAGTTGATTATTGTTCTCTGCGTCGTATTTAAACCTTTCCCCAAAAAACATGACAATCGACAGAAAATGCTAACTTTCCTTGATAACTATCAAAAATAATTTGGCTTATAATATCAGAGCTTGAGGGCTTAAACGGCTGCTCAACATTCTACCTTCGTCAGAATTAAAATTATAGAACTCTTGAGGGAAACGTTTAATACCAGTATATTGAAATAAAATGACACGGCTAAATTTTCAGGGAACATTCATCCGATGACGATCCTCGCAAACTCTAAGGCCTATGCTCTTACTCTGCCGCCAGACATCCAACAGAACAAGAGAATAATCGCGCGTGCTCAATCCCACCCACAACCGTCAACTACCTCGAGACTAAATTCCCGTAAAATAGATTTCCTCCTCGGAGTCGCACATAAATTTCTCAACCTCAATTAACCTCCTTATTAAACCACCGCGTCACAAAAACCCAACCCTGCCCCCTCCAAAATCTCTCATTCCTCACTATCAATTTTTTCTTCCCACGGAAACCTCCTTGAAGTGAGAAAAACACTAACATGGCCCCTATACTCTCTCAACGAATTAGATTAATCAATTACGGCGTCGCCGACCCCTCCCCGCCGCAAACCTCAACCCTTGACAATGAATAAGGATGAGTCACAAGATGGAACCAAAAGCGGTTTCAAGAATAGATTTATTTTTGGGACGGAGTTCTTCCGCATGATGTCACCCAGAAACTCCCCGCAAAACCCCCAGTCGGGTCCATTGTGCGTCTCCCTACTCACACCACCACGGGAAACAAGGGAACAGATTCGGGAGCTGGGGTATGAGGAAGTAACTTGCGGAAACCTTGTTGGGGAAGGGTACGAGTTGAGAAGAGAAGAAACCAGGAGATGTGAGAAGGGGGACAGGAGGGGACGACGAAAATGTTATTTGGAATCGGCGCTTTTGTGGGCAATATAATACCCTCCAGAGAGAGCTCGGGAACATGAGGGGCCATTGGAGAATATGACGACGGGGGAATGGAGGGAGTTGCCTTCGAAGGGTGGAATACCCAACGCCCTGGCTGTGCTATCGCCCCGTTCATGCCCTCCGGCGTGAGGGGGCACGGGAAGGGGTGAGACCGAAGGGAGGAATAGGGAGGGCGCCCCTTGTAGATAACAAACGATCCCTCCTCGATCCCCCCTAACAATGACAGGCGGATGCAAATGGTAGAGGCGGGCGAGGAGGGGGGAGAGGAACGGAGATTGGCGCGGGAGAAAGAAGTCTGCAGATGTGGGGCGAGAGAGCTGGTCTCCCCCATCGGATTGATTCCCCTATCCCGTACGGTGTTGGCCATTGCACCGAAGAAGGCCTCACGCCCATTGGCGGCCGATCGGCCATTGGGGATGCAGGGATTGATTCCCCTTTTTCGTTCTGCCCCCCGCAGTCATAAGGCTTCCTCGCATCCTGTGAGAACCATACCGGGGAAAGTCACACAATTACATATATATGCGGGAGAGGTGACTATAGCGGACGAGACCGCAGAAACTCGCGGGACACACTAGACTCGATTAGAATACAAACGCTGGGTTTCCAGAAATGGATCATTTGTATGGACCGGATGATACCCCCGTTGAAGTTTCCAGCTGATGTGCTCCGATACAGATTTTGCCCTTCTCCGTCCTTGGGGACTCGGCGACACAAATTCAAGGTCCGTGACTCTCACACCACATATCAAATGCTAAACCATACAAAATGGCCATGAATGATTGCTATGGGGAAATTTAAGAAAATGATGTAACCAATGTAATAAAACTTTTATATTCCCAGTAGATTAACGTTCGAAGTCGTTGATTTGAGTATAATTCCACCTTTTGTAGGATAAGTTTGGATTTACTTAGAAGTTTTCGAGCTATTGCAGGATGAAAAACTGCGGAATGGTAACTGTTAGTGTAGAATTCATTTCAGCACTATTACTTTCTTAATTAATTAATTAAGTAAAAGGAATAAGGAAAACACAAAACTAAGTGCATACAATTGAAAACGTGAACTTAGACATACTCTCAATTGAATTCAAACCGTTGTTAGTGTATATATTACGGAACTCTCTCTTATATTTTCAATTTCTATACGATGTTGCTCAACCTTCTCTCCCAGAAAATTTATCATTACTAAGACAAAATTCATGGTAAACTACACTTGTGATTTTAACCTTGGATTTGAATTGTAGAACGAAAAATTTAGAATGGCAATTGAACAATAGAAAACAAACAATAATTTAAATTACTGCGGCAAAATTAATAAAAACTATTAGGCCCATTTAGTACAACCCGACTGTCATTTTGAGTTTCTTCATCTACGTATGTACCCTGAAAGCCGCCTTTCGGCATGTGGCAGGAGTCTTATGTTTGGGGTTTAAGCTTACTATGTCGTGTGTTTAGAGAAATACTGTTTTAATTCGTCGAAAAAATGTCAACTGAAAACCTGTGATCTAAACCATCCTTAATGCTAGATTTTATATATTCTCAATAATAGGGATTTTTTTCACATTTTTCATTCTATTTCGATGGTTTCCAAATGGAGCGAATTATACTCCCAGTGATACGCCCTCATATCTGGCCTGTTCATTGCCTCTATTGATCTGATTGCAGGATCTCGCCACACGAGCGTCATATCCTATTCATACTACTAGGGATACAGGTAGGGAAGGGATAGGATACTAGGTAGGGAAGATAAAGAGAAGCCTAGCTTGGATTACCAATAACTTGTGTTCAAGATCCTTAAATAATTAAGTTTTAAATAATTGAAATAGAGGAGAATTAGAGGAGCTCTCACAATAATGCGAAAAGTGGAGCGGTTGGTTCAAGTTTGGAAATTTTGCAGGTATATAAGTTGTTGTTTAATTTTACTCTATATCCCAGATAATATTTCTTTTTGTTATGAATTTAATTTGGGTGTTCTTTGGGTGTTCTTTGTGTGTTTTTGGGCTTCGACGAATCCCGTAAACAACTTTGTACTTCCTTTGGTAGTTTTCTCTCTTTCCTTCGTTACCTTCATCCGTCTCTCATCCACTATTCCTCCCTCAATGCCCATTCAGAATAGTAGCGTCTCTACCCTTTAATTTTTCTAAATTTGCTTCCAACCATGGATCTCTTGATTAATCTATCGCTTCTAAACTGACCTTTACCTTCTTATTAAGCTTTCTACGTGTTTGTATTCCATTCATCATTACTACTATCCCGTCATCCGTAAGGAAATTCCTTAATCCTAGCTCAGTAAAAGTTTCAGGATTTCAAGCATAAAATTCGTAATCATCCACATGATGATTCAAATGAGTATGCGTTGATACACAAATTGAAATCAAAATTTACGAGACTTAAGTATAATCAAATCTATGGACGGACCTTCACTTGGTGGAACTCCATACTAGGTGAGTAAGCGATTAAATATGCAATAGTTCCACAATTGAGAATGTTTTATTATGGCGACCGGTTTCGCCATAATAAAATATTCTCGCAATCGGTCGCCATAATAAAATATTCTCAATTGGCATAGTTTGGCAACCTTTGGCATAGTTGTTCGCATACTCACCTTAAGTATAATCGTTGGTATATTTGAGATTTTGTTTTCCTGTCTTTCAATTGACTGCAAATTAATATTCCGCTTAATTTTCCTAAGAGAAGAGTTAGTAACTATAACTCTCATAGACTTTCTAAGAATAAATACAACTTTCAGCGTTAATGTTCATCGAGAAGCGAACCAACACAAGTTATTTACCGATTACTGTGTATAGAAGAAGTTCAGAAATGCTTTTCTTTAAACATCGTAAACGGCCCATGTAATTATTTAGAAAAAAATTGAAAACTAACGTATTTTGCAGGCATATTCTTCTTCCCTGCCAATGAATTCCAGTCAGTAGCATTCTCTTAAAGATAATTTCATTCTAGGGTACAAAATTAAACTACATGTGAGGGATAGTAATAATTTCCTTGATCCTTAATAATGAAAATTCTGCCAACTCCTTGCCTCCCGCGGTTTTTCGATAAGCTCAGCTAAATCCAACGGCCAAGTTTCATGCATTTATTAAAATTTTTACGTTCCCAAGAGTATATTTATTCCTCCTGTAACACCCAACTAAATTCGCTTTTGTGGAAATTCAAGTTTCTCGTGCATTAATTATCATTTTCCTCCTTTGTCTACGGCATGAATTCAACTGTACCCCGGGACAGTTAAAAATTAGTTTTACATTTCATTCTTTTCTGGAGTTTAAACTACTTTCAACACTATTCAGCCAACTTGAAAACTTTGCTATGCTACTTTCAAGCAAGCGAGCAAAGGAAAATGAGTTGTGTAAGCGCTCAAAAGGAAATACAAAAAGTTTTCAACAAAAGGTTTCAAGGAAGAATAATTCATGTACAAGCCAAAAGTAGATGGAAATTATCAAGAATAATTTCATAGATCGTAAATTATTCATTGATAATTATTGAAATCGAATATGCTACACGTTTAGAACGAAAAAATAAAAGGATGCAAACTCCGAATGGAGTCAAAGCATAAAGTTTCTCTTACAGTATACCCAAAAGAACAAGATATTTATTATAAGTCAGACCTTACTGCTACTTAACACCATAAATTAGCGTTTAAATGAAGATACGGACATGACGCATACATTTGGATTCTTAGTTATATTTATAGGTACGAAAAAATAAAGAATATGGTAAAATAATGAATGAATTGTTATTAACAAGCAAAAGTTATGGACAATAAAACAAGCATTACTTATTGAGGATGCTACCCTCAACGTAGTGTTGAAGCCACAATTAATAAGTGACATAGAGTTCTACCTTCAGACTTTAAATCACATGATCATGAGAGGATGATTATTATATGAATCAACATCTACATACGTACCTTTTGGCGCGTGGCTGTGGGCGCATGACCATGCACCATGACTCTACTTCCCTAACTGATTATTTTCGTATATCGTTCGCAGAAAAAATTAATTCCTGAAACGACTAGTTCCAGCATGTATTTCTCTGATTTTTTTTACAGCATCAGAGTGGCCCGTGTAACAGAGAGGAAGTACGATATCGGCTATATCTTTCTGAATGTATTTAAATTAAGCCTTTGTTTACACCTTTCATCTTCTAAAAATTCCCGTCCTGTTTCTTGAAGTATCTGAGTAACGCCCACTAACTTGTCGTAACAATGTTGTAAGAATCATACCGTCTATCACTGTACTTTCTCGAATTCCCATACACCATAAACATACTCAAGCTGAAGCTGAGGCCTTACTAATGCAAAGTAACATCATAGGCGAACTTTTTCTTCGCTCGTCCAAGCATTTACAGCAAGTCACGCATTCAACGTATATTCATGGTCTGGATGGTATGGATGAGAGAGGAAGGAGACCACTCTGTAGCAAATTCGAGCATGAAAACAATACCGTTCTATTCAGAAACAAAAATTGATCACAAGGAATACTGAATTATGCTGGAGTTAAAAGTGTATATAGTGTATCTGCTTAAATAACCACACATTTTATTGAATATCTACATCTGAAAGTTTATGTAGTTCTTACAGGAAGGGCCTGCATGTGATATGAAAAGATACTAAGAACACTTAAATGACTTCGTGTGCACATTTATAAATCACACTCGTTAAGTTCTAGTACCCTAAAATTCCCTAATTGCCGTCGTTAAAGTTACTTCCAACTTTCTCTTTATCAACAGTGACAAATTTTACACTCATCCCCCCATTTTTCACCACCTTGAACTATTTTCTTTAACTAACTCTTTCCTCCAACTTTCGACCCACCCATTTCTTCTGCCTCCGCTTTATTTCTTCAACCAAAACCATTTCATATTCAGCTCCCCCTCGTTTTCCCTAACATTCAAACTTACTTTTCCCGACTACGCCACAGCCACATCACTGTTGCCCCAAAATGCACCAACTTATTGAATGGAGAGCTATTTGACTTTCGCTAACTCTCAACTTATTTTTTATCACATATTCTATCGAATTCTTGATTATTCTTCTTATACTTCCTAAAGGTGAATCATTGCCGACATCGCCAAGAAAGGAAAAAAATAATTTTATAATTTAACAAATAAAAAGGTAGTGGATTTGGGTTCCCAGTTAACCAAGTGGGTAGTACGTTCGCCATTTTCTGAAATCGTCCCAGGTTTTGTGAAAGACTCCCAGGGGTACTACTATTAGCAGTGGAGTTAATGAGGACGGCATACGGAAGAGGTCGTCGTTTCTCTATGGTCCGACGAGGATAATTTTGATGACCTCTAGTGAAAGCAATGGCTCCATTATTTTAGCCATCTATTGGTCATAATCTCTCCAATGAGATATTTATGACTATATACAGCGAAACTACCCTTATTAGTCAAAATTCAAACGACAGTAAAATTCTTCGAATGCGATGTCACCAGAAGGGGGTTCTTGTGAAATACAGACTCGCATGGGACTCTAGAGAGTTTACCTAAAGAGGAGCGGTTACGCTCGAACGCGACCGTAGGGAATATCAAATTGTCAAGTGGGCGGAAGACGTTGAGAAATTCGTTCTTCCTACACGCATGGAAGCTGGGAGACGTAATAGCAAAGTGACCGAGGAAATGGGATCGATGACTGCTCCACGGGTTTTCCTTTCCAATTGCGGAATCGCCCAAAAGTCTGAATGTTGAGAAGATGTCGCCTTTGTCTCACTTCCATTCGCGGAAGACCTCCGACAAATAGGCATTTGTCTCCGGAATACTACGCCGTTTCCAAGTGTCTCATCCTGATGACGTCTCTTCCCTAACTCGCTTTTTCAGGATGCCTACTCAAGACGACCCGGGATTAGAGAAAAAGAAAAGCAAAATCTCTTTTTCTTGAAAGGAAATGCACATACTACGGAATAAATTGTACCTACATTTATAAGTATATGACGAGTGAGGTGTGAAGCCAAAATTCATGAGATGATACTTGTCAATTACCTATTTTCTTTCTCGTGAGTCGGAAATTTGAAAAAAGACAAAGGGTCCATATTTTTTAGTCTCTAGAAGAATTTTAGAATGTTTTAATTTTAATAATAATTAACAACCTATAATATTTATATTAATAATATTAATATAACTACGACAATTATGACTGAAATGCACATCAGCTTTTTTGCTGGTATAAATTACCTTAGTTGCCGAGGAGCCGGTAAAACTAATTCTACTTTATAGCATAGTTTTTGTTGTTTTACATGATACGGGCACATAAGAAATACGCACTTCTTAAAAAAACACTCCGAAGTTTCCACAAGAGATTTTTATTCGACCGGTTATGTCGACGTTTAAACATCTTGATCCCACCTCAACACGTTGATGAAACAGGACGAATAAAATCTCTTGTGTAAGCCTTGAAGTGTTTTCCTTTACGTTGCGCGACTGTTCATTCAGCAATGTTACGCTCGAACATATCAATGTTATAAAAAGTGTTTTATCATCCCCTTCTTTCCCCGTACCGTTAGTGTTACTCGATCAACCTCCACTGCTGATATTTCTTCCTCGTAAATCATACTTGTGCTTTTTAACGCATTCTTCCGATGCTTACTGAAATCAGCATCGCAGAGACGTGAAAGATAACATATTAAAGGAAGAACTAATCTTACCTAACTAAGGGTAAGTAATTATAACATTGTGGAATGGAAAAAATAAGCTAATTAATAAGTAAACAAACGTGGAGGTGCTAGAGATTGAGGGAAAAGAGGTTTTAATTGAAATAATTAAGAGACAGAATTGAAAATGGTTGGACCAAATATTGAGATGAGAGGGATAACTAGAAGAAAGTAATCGAAGGTAGGATCTTATGGAAAAGACAGATGGGAATACAAAGGCGACGGATGTTACATGGTATGTTGTGTGAGATAAGTTCAATATAGAAAAATGAAAGACTTGTTTACCAATACCAATAAACGAAAGTTATGGCATTGATTAGAGAATATTAGGATACATGAAACTACAGCATGGTAGAACACATACTAATTTGATGATAACATTGGGCTACACTTAATGTAGAATAGAAACGGATAAATAAGTCAGCAGTGAAGAGGTAAGAGCTCCGCTGTTCCGGAGTTCGCGGTTCCCTGCTCCGTATGTTCTCCTCTGTACTCATCGTACAGTGGAGAAAACTAACTCTGGAGTAAACTCTGGAGCATAACAGTAATATAGCTTACAATAAATGATAACTCAAAATTCAGTATGCAAACTAATAACCTCCTCTAACTGCATGGAAGTGTAAATGACAACGCAAAGAAGAAAAATTAGGGAAACATTAAATATCATTGCATTAATTAATATTTCTGCTTGAAGTGATACTCATTCTCCTCAACTACGTATTAACAAACTAAAAATATTGAAAATAATGGCCCCCGTAAAACCGCTGATAATATTATATGCACAACAACGTGTGTATGACAACGATTTACGGGAAATAACTCAAAAACTGAACAAAAGCAGAGAAAGCAATTTTATTTAAATATCGGAACTACGAAGTGAAAATCCACACGAGGTGCATTTATTTTTCGTATTTCTTTTTGTTAGTCACTAATCATTATTTACTGAACTTTTTGCCAGATAAACCCGTCTTTCGTTTCTCTCTCGAGAAAGCCTAAAAAAGCCACCGGAACGGGGCACTGAATATCAAATGAGAAAATATTTAGATCAAATTTCTTGTGATCGTTTTTTATTCTCGCTCAGCTTTAATGGCTGTCCTCCCTAAGTTACCCATATAACATCCTTTCAAGAATCATATTTTTCAAAGTCAAAAGTTACCGGGGGTAAAAATAGTGATATCTGGATAAAAGAGATGATGACTGATTGGTATGCTCTTCTGAGCTTCAATCTTTTCCTTCGCTTAAAATTTTCTGAGGTATAGAATAACTTCTTTCAATTCCATTGATCCCCATGATCAGAGCCGCGCCCAGCCTATCTATCGACAGGGTGAAAACATAATTTGCCGCCCCTAAGAATTAAATACCAAAACCATACATCTCCTGATTTTCAGGTAAAAATTATTTTAAAAGACTTTGAAAAGCCATTGTTTTTGACTTCGTTCCCCAGCTTATTGGTCACAGAACATCAGTAACAATTATTTAGGCACATTCAGTATGGTGACAAGAGTAATGGTCATTATGAGTCAGTAGTTCACATTGCTTTTGAAAATCATTATCCTAGCAGCAAGTCTCCGGAAGTGTCAATAAATAAGCAAAGATATTTGCAATTAGGAGAGGCATCGATCAAATCTCTTACAAATATATATATTCCGAAACTTGAAGAGGATTTATTCTTGGTACCAGAAAATCTTTAATAAATTCCAATTCTTCGATTAGTTCCGCTGCACAAATATTCCTGTCTCGTCTTGAGTTATCCATAACTCTTTCCTCTTAACGTTTGCCAATCTTTAATTTTACATTAAAATCTTTCCCAGATAAGTCGTGTTTGTCATAGAAAAACAACAAATAATGTTGTAATAATAATGATTGGCTACGATTCTGTTGTCGCCCTTTAGATGCCACCGCCCGGGTGCGATGCACCCCTGCACCCATAGGACGGCGCGGCTTTACGCGTGGCATATCATTAACACTACCCCGAATTAATGAGATTTACCAATTCTAAATTTTACACTCCCAAAATCGCACAAGAATACCACAGGTAAACAAAAGAGAATGTAACGGCGAAAGACACTGTTTAGCTGCTACCATCTTTTTCGAGCCTGACACGTCTCCCTGAGGGACGTGTCATCTTCAAGAATATGTCCTCAATGAACAGATTCTGCCGTCACGCTTCAACTTCAACAGGAAAAATATTCTTCTGCGGCCTAAACATGATAAGTAGATTCGAGAGCTTTCGCTACACCAAAGAGCTTCGTTCTGGGAATCGTCATGGCCGTCCTGCCCACTCGCCCTCATTGTCGAATCGTCCTGGGAATACACCATTAATGGCTTCCTAACCCTTTACCACGGAGGACTGGCCATGTAAGCCTCCCTCTCTCCCGCTCCGGGCCCTTAAAAGAGCATTGGTGTCTCCGTCGCGCATCGCCTATGTTTGAAAAAGAGCGCGTATGTCATAAGTGCCATAAATAATACCGTATCCTTTTTCGTTTCCAATGAAGATCGATCAACTTTAATGTGACATCCGGACCACCAACGCAGTAATGTGCCTGGACATTTTACCCTGTTTCTAAACGGAGTTTACATTTACGAGGCCAAGGAAACGAAAAACAAAGGAAAAAATGGGATTTGCAATAAGGCGCACTTGGTTTTAGCTGTGCTAAATTTACAGTGGAATTCTACGTACTTTATGACAAACAGGTAACACTGAGAGGCTTCGATAAGATCTATGAGGTAAAAGCCTCCGACGACGTAAATTCATCCCTGAAAACAAAGAAGTGGTACCTTTTGCTCTCTTCCTTAAAATTTGGGATAACTAAACGCTCTTACAAAAAATTCTCGAAAGTAAAAGGAGACGGGATGAGTGAGCCGAATTTAAAGGAAGGATAAATCGTTTTCATTTCGAAACGGAGTTATGATTTTCCATAGCATTGTTCTCGTACATTTAACCCCGTTTCTAAACGAAATTTACATTTCCGAGACCACGAGAAACAAAGAAACGCACGAGCATCCAAACTTACTTTTTGGATACTCTCGACGTTCCTTCTGAAGATAAGCTACAAGACGTATAAATTGCGATCATTGTTTATAAGAAGCAATACCTGAACTAATGCTCCGATTAAGAATGGAAGAGATCATGTTCATTAAGCAATTAAGTTATCTTTTTAATTCGTCGTAAGTAAAATTTAAACACTGAAATTTTTTAAAAAAGTTTCTGTTACCAAACGGAATATTAGAAAATCTCATCTATCAATCAGCATCTTATATTAGTTGCATCTTACATTAAAATCTATTTTTTCGCTGATAAAATGATATACTTGATTTTACCAACAGGTTTAGTAATTTTTACTTCTTCCCTTTCTCGCGAGTGAAATTAAACTTGTAGTTTTACCAGCAAACAAACCATTTTTCATTTAAGACTTACCCAATATTAAGGCTATCTCTGAGAATTACAGTCCGTGGAAAATTGTTTATTACAGAAATCTGAATGTGGATTGATGAACAGACCAAAATTCATGGACCTGTTTTACAGCCATAAAACAAAGGTTATTTAATAATTAACGTTTTTATTATAATGTTTATATTTTACGAATTTAATATTTACTAAAATTCTGTCTTAGAGATGTATGTTAATTTACGATTAAATGTTGGTGGTCTACTTTATCCCGCGGCTTGCGAAATGTAAAATAAAACCAAAAGGGAAAATGTGGTTTATAATAAGGTATAAAGATGACTATATAAAAATCAATTAAAAAATAGACCTTCGAAATTAGAATTCAAGTTTCGAAAAGGGTTATACACATCTACATCTACATCTACATCAATACCCTACACCGAACAGAAGTGGGTAGTAATGAATTTAAATCAAGAAAAACTACGGAAAATCGGTCCACCACTAATGCAGTCGGTATAACGGGACAAAAATCAATTTGTTTTCCAAAGAATGGCTAAAATTCTCATCAGTACAGAAAGCAACCACTGCCAATTAAAATAAATGAGCTCAAGATGAACATCGACTCTTCGACCTTGAGAAGTCTGTAGCACTCTAGATAATCAAAAAATGAAGAAAGCACCAAGAGCACCAAAGCGTACGAATACAAGACGTTTTCCCGAATCAGGATAAGCGAATCTTACTTTCACTCCGTCTCGATGTACATCTAAATAAAGCTCCCCGAGATAAGATATTTTTCCAGCACAGAACGAAATCCGAATCGTTTAGGGGCAAAAAATCCAACATTTTTGCGCGGAATCATGCAGAAACGCATATCTCTTTCGGAACCAAATTTCGAAAAGGAAATAAATAAACGACAGAGAAGCGATGCGGGTTCGTAGAATGCAGGCAATCACGAGGACGAGAAGCATAAGAGCGCTCCATTGCGACCGGAGATTGGCGCGCTGAAGGAAAAAAAGTTGAATATTTATGAGCGGCAACGCACCACGTGCGGACCGGTGCTACAAATAGGAGATATGACTGCTGGGAAAAATGATACTGGGATGGGTAACCATCTGCAATGGTGAGCGAGGATCTTCTGGTTGGCGGTCGGCACATCCCGAAATGGGGGTGGAAAGGAAGAGGTGGAGCCAAAGAGGCTCGAGGAGTTTGGCGTGTTATACGTGGGGAGAAGTGGGTTGTCGGCTTCTGGCATTGAGGTTAAATTAACCGCAAGGGTAACCGAGAGAGGGGTTGCGGGGAGGGTATTATATATGTATACAAGGGATGAGGGTGAGAGAGAGGGATCATGGCGGGTGGATGCGCGCTTGGAAAGAGGGAGGGTTCTGCAGTCAGTTAGGGGAGGGAGTGGGGAGAAGAACGAGGGAATGGAAGAAATTCGGAACGAGAAATGGAAGATGGGAAAAGGAATACATCTGTATGACCAATTTTCTGACGGAAGATATACGTTAAAATTAAAATCTTGTTAAATGTATGGTGTATTTTGTAAAACTTAAGGCGTGTTTTATAAAATTTTTTGTTTGCTTTATAGCATTTTTGGTATGTTTCAAAAATTTTTTTTTAAAAAGTTTTTCTGTGTAATTTGAGGTGGGTGTTCGTATTTTTTTATACATTATGAAATTTCACTGCGAAAAGTGTCAACTCTCGGATGAGTTAGCGCGCACGATAATTAATAGCTTCTCGACCATTACCTCGCAGGTACAAATAATTACTAACAGATCTTACTTCTTACTTTTTATCGCATATCATTCATACACTCCAATTTAGGGGGAATTTCAATTAATAGAAATTCTGAAAAAATTTCATCGATCAGAATAAAATTTCAATGCCACTAAAATTCTTAAAATTTCAAAAATTTATTTCCCTATTTTCAGTTAATAGTAGTTTTTGAGATAAAAGATACAGATTCTTAAGTAATGGTTCTATCATCAGTAATCCTAAATAAGAACAAGTAAAATATTACCTCGATTAGATTATTAATAATAATGATATAGTTATCAAAAAAGAAATAATATGATACTATTCATATCGTAGTAAAGTAAATAAAACATGAATAGCATATAATAGAAGCATCCTAAGTCAGGTTAAGATTATTTCATTTCAACTCAGACTCAAGAATTAACAACCGCATTTTCTTCGCAATCTTTACACTGTTTACTTAAGGAAAAATAATAACAATGATATTACACATGTTAAATGAGACAAGTAGGTAACATTCGCTTATGCAACGGCTCCTGCTTAAGGACCCTTACCCTTTATTTAACATCGTCCTAGATTATAGCGTCTCAAAAGGATCCATAACCTAAATAAAAATAATAGTTAAAAGGTCATATTCTTCCACGATGAGCAGAAACGAAAAAATGGAAATTAAACAAGTATTTCCTTAAAACATTCAATCGTCGTCTATCTTTACGTAACCTTCCTTCGGCAAGTTCAACCACACACGCCTTCTTACAAAATGCAATAGAGTTGAAAAAACTTAAGCATAACAGAATGTCTATAAAATTCAAGAAAAGAATTCGGGAACCATGCATTGGCAAAGAGTCATAAAAACAAAAAGCCTTAATGAAATAATGAAAGAAAACTTAGTAATTTCCACAGGAATATAATTGAACGACCGGTTTCAGCACAGAGCCATTATCAGGTGAAGATACAATTTCATTATGTCGTTCCACGAAGTACGGCCCGAAACGATTGATTATAAAAAGCCTTAAACTCGACGCCACGCAATCTTCTCTTGCTCTCAGGAAGGGTTGTCGTGTGCTGGAGAAAGAAAAAGGTGAGCAGTACTGAAATATATAGCTGAAGGAGAGGAAAACGAAAGAAACAGAAGCTGTGGAAAGGAATGAAATTCAAGAAGCCTGAAGAATGGCCCTGTCATTTCTGTTGGCCTGCGGTTTCCCTCCTATACCATCCTCTCCAGCGAACTCTTTGTCATCCCTCTTGTCACTTTCTTCTCCCCCTTCACACTCTTTATTATTCTTTCGAATCTCTCTCTTTGCTCCAATCCACCCTTTATCCCCACTCTTCTTCCCCTGCACATCGGTTACTTTCGGAGGTTCGGCCATTTGGCCCCCACTTCATGGGTCTCTTAAATGGCCGACTCCCGCCGAGTGTTGCAATGAATCCCGTACTCGATAAAAACCTCGGTGAAAGAATCCACGAAACTAAAACGCTTTGGTGCGGCAGTTTTCATTGATAAAGGTTGAAATATATTGTCGAATGGTGGGGAATGTCGAGTTTTCGGAAGGATGAGAAGAACGAAACGGTCGCATGTGAGTTGAATTCGATCTGCCATTCCGCATTCCGTCAACGGTCTGAATTGACGAGTCGCTGAAGGGGTAAATACAATGATAGTTCTCAACGAGGAAACAGTTCCACTTTGTTTTATCATCGATATGGACAGTGATTTCTTTCATAGCTCAAACATGAAATGAACCTCAGTTGCTAACCACTTCCGCTACCCGTTCACGGAGGGCACATGATGAATTTTTGTTTCTTTGAGTACTTAAATCTAAATTTAATGTGATAAAGTAATCNATTTTTCATCATCATTGATTAACGTAGATGAGAATTTCTAAAAGATTCATTTGATGCACTGATAAAACAGGAAAAAATAATTTTGTTTAAAATTTAGAAAGCAAGCAACATGAATTTTAATCGACGAATGAAATTAAACATATTGAGGATTATAGAATCATGATTGAGCTGCAAATTATGCAATAAATTACTCATTTGATAAAATTACGAATGCACGTAAATATTTTTGGGTTTGTCGCTGCGTCGAACTCTAAAGCATTGACTTTTTCAATCAATAATAGTTAAGTATCAAGTTATCTCCGCAAAAAGAACGGATGTGAAGGAAACACTCTTCATGCTACAGATATAACTAATCCCGTTTGAAAAATATGATAAATAATGAGAATAAATGCTAATTTATTCTAATTTAAATCAATGTGGTTGAGGCAAAATACGTATCTCTCTTAGACTAGAAATTTAGAGACAAATGTTCATTACATATGTTAGCAGGAAGAAATAAAATGCCTTTTAAGACTGCAGTAAAGGATTTAATAGGTCTCCGCGCACAGATAAATGTTATCGGGAAGGATTTATCAAATTAGGCCCTTAAATATGGCAGTAGTATCCCATCATATTTCTGAACTCACAACATTTACTATCTTTTAAATTCGTTTTATTTTCTCTGCAAACGAAAATTCGAACGATTTCTCTGTTTCTTTAATTAACAAAATTAAAAACTCATCCGCTAACTGTTATTTTGTAAGAGCTTATTTAGGGATAACATATCCCGAAAAGTTATTTTCCTCGATCTAAAAAACATGAGAATAATTTAATAGACTTCAGCGTGTCCGAGAGTATTCCCCATGACTGCAGTAGCTTTATGGCTCTCCATGTCAATTCCATTAAAGCCGTAACTCTGCATGCGATGTGTCCATCTCATTATCATTTTAATGCACTTAATCTTTCAAGTGTGCTTGGAGCTCCCATCTGCCACATCCCTTTAGCGGACTCTTGTGGTGATTCCCAGCATGCATCTCTCCATACTCTCCAGTTGCCCTTAGTTACTCGAGGTCAACGTTCCGTAAGCTTTCGCTAGAACCAAACCGATGTAAAAATGCCTTTTCCACTGGAAGGAAGAATAACATATTCCTAACGTGTACCACTTTAGTAGGTGAGTTAGTACATCGAAGGTAAGTTAATTACATTCTCGAGCAACTTGATAGTGATTTTAGAATATTGAAGACTGACCAAGCTTGTTTGGACATTTGCTTAAATACTTTCTTAACAATCATAATAAATGAGAGTGAAAGATTTACGACCTCCTTCGATGTGGTATTTATTCTAAACAATAAAGTGAAATTAGTGAATTTATTTTATTTCGAAGCAAAATTTCCTCGGTGAAAAGATAGTGAATGAGGCGAAAATTATTCCCTAGTCAATCCAGGTTGAGTCCCTCCATTTAAATATTTAACGTTCATTAATATAATATCCCTTGATTGAAAGAGATGAAATAAATCTCCTGAAGTAATTCTGAAAATTTAATGCTCCTAAATGAACTTCTCCCTTGATGCAGCATCTCACTTCAGAAAATACGCTTCAACTGTACCGCAAATTAGCTACCTGCAAAGTGTACCTTAACGATATTTATTTAAGATATTTTTATTTCAGTGCTAAGAATCGTAAAAACTTATTTCGTTTATCTAATGCGATGAAAAGTACGTGACTTTTCCTTCGATTCTGTTCAATTCTGAAAATCGAATAGATTTCTCCAACCTCGGAATGTAAAAAAATATTTATAAGCGATCTTTTACGACCATACCGCTGTAGAGATGATTCCAGAGCGCTTTTTAATAAGTAACCGAATTTATGCAAATTTTGTACAACAGATACACAGTTAATACCCCAAAAAGTATTTTATTAACAAAAATACACTACAGTGAATAAAAGTTTTATGAATATATTAGCCACCATAATAGATATATTTTAAACTAAATTAAGTTCCGTCATGCTTGACGGAGACGTTTACTAGTATATTTATAAAATGTAGAGGACGAAAATTCGGCTCTCCGCAATGCAAAATTATGACACAAAGTTTGGTTACTTAAATTAAATCCTAAAAAATTCAAAAAAGTAATATTTTACTTTCTTGTCCCTGCGACTACGTATGAAGCAATTGCTTTTTGTCGTAAAGCCTCGTACCTCTCGTCAAAAACCACCGAATGAAATGTGTTCGCCAAGTTTAAATTCTAATATTCTCAAAAATATTCAAACCAGGAATGCGAATTATTGTTAGTCGACCTTCGTAGGTTATTAAAATAATAATAAAACTTCTATATCAGGGTGAGATTAAGATTAGTGGGTCTCTTATGAAATCTAACCCTTAAATCCCTATTAATTGAGTCATGCGTATATGAGGAACAGAAGGAACTCGCAATTTGAGTAACATCAATGTTTCCCCAACTGATTAATTAACTCCTAACTTAAAAACATCTTAGATATCCGTAATAATTAACGCGTGGTAATCATTTATCGTGTACATGAAATAATAGAAAATATTTCTATTTTCATACTTTTTAATTTTTATTGTAATTTAGGAACTTCATTCCTTAAATAGGTAAGTTTTGATCAAATATGTATCTCTCTATATCCAGTCATTCACTTAAAGGAAATAGTTACCGGCGAATCAATTCCCGCTTTTCTAGATCTCAGAACAACTTAAATCAAGTCCGAAAAAGTACATTAATATCCTTATCAATTCGACAAATACAGATGTGGAGATAACACAAATTATTGTACATAAAAGAAATGACAGTGAGATATCAGTTTACTCATCCACGGAAGAAATTATTAAAGTTTCGTATTATTTTTAGATTAAAGAAGCGAGAAACGATCTCGACAAAATCCGTCTAAAACAGTCTTGAAAAAAATGTTTCATTAATGGCAGTGAATCGGCAGTGAATTGGATACTTCTGCGGCTTCCTACGAATAATACCAGTGAAATAACAAAATTAAACCAGAATAGATTGTTTGATTGAAAACAATAGGCTGAGGGGAATTTATGAAAATTATTCACATTTGTTGTTTGACTCCTCAATACTTAGATATTTATCGCGATTCGATCCGTTTCATTAGAATGCATGAGGAGGCCGAAGTGCATCTTTCGCGAGGAGAGATTTTATGAGTTGGGCCAAAGTTCCTGAAGTAGACTTACAGCATCTAAACTTGGAAAGTGAGGAAAATTTTACCTTGTGTACTATCCGTTCGCACTTCGGTCCGCGAAAGCCGAGGCTTTATCGCCGGCAACCGAGTTGTGATGCGGTTTTGAAGAAGTTCCGGGAGATTTACATCTGTGAAAACAAAGAAGAATTTCATAAATCATTTCCAAGTCACCTTTACCGTGCCTCCGCATATATTTCCGAAAGAAGTAGAACTTTAGCAGGGAATTGATGAACAATAACCGTTAAGTATTCGATGACATTGAAAGCGTTTAAAATGTGCGTTAATTTCTAAATTTTTCTTAGAATTACATAATCACTAAAGTAGATATTTTCCAATGTCTGTTACTGCATTTAACGAAATTCACTATAAGTATACATTGGTCCCTCGACTTACGAATTTTTAGACATACGAACTTCTTTCTTACTACATTTTGACCTCTAATTACGAACTTAATTCCCACAAAACAGAAAACACATAATGAAAAACAGCGTTTCGAGGTAAAACGTTTTAGAGTTACGAGCTTCAGACAAGAACGACTTACGAATTAAATTCGTAAGTCTAGGAAACACTGTACGTATATATAAACCGGTGACTCTCAGCTCTGCAAATGACGTAAGGCAAAAATCAGGCGATTCCAAATAGTTAACAGCAAAATCTAATGCTCTAAAGGACAAAAAGAGAAATGACCCACCAATCCACACCATTACTTGTCCAAGCGTAAAAATAAATAAATGTCAATGTCATGAATTTTATCAACGTGAAATAATTGTAAGTAGATTTCTTAAATTAATCATTCAGACATATCCTCAATATTATTTGCCATATACATAGTTCTTCCAAAGCACCTAGCATATTCTGCTGAATACTGGATAGATTACATACGATGACAGTTTAGTCGAAGTTTCCCAAGTCGATAGAATATAGACGACTAAAAAAGGATATATTGGTAATGATAGCTCGATATAGGTGGGGCAAAAATATTATAAACGAATAAATTAAATATCACACAGTGATACATTTGTTAACGACGCCGACGGTAATCAGTTCAAAAATGGTCTTCGTTAACCAGAACCGTCGTTATCCAAGGTGCGATTTTCCACAACCATACTGCATGTCAAATATGACGATCGAACTCATTTAAATGTCATTAGAATATAGTAAATATGATATAATTAATTATATTTGCAACAAAAAAATATCATTAATAAAACGAACAGTCGTAAAAGTAATTTTTAATTGTCAATCTTCACCAAATGGCGTCGTAAACTAAAGGCTGCTCATTGCCCGAGATATTTTTTGAACAAAGCCAAAGCCTCGTTAACCTAGGACGTCGTTAACTAAGGCCGTCGTAAACCAAGGTACCACTGTATTTAAAAGGTTATATTAATTCTAAATAAAGGACTAAAGACTATATTTATTCTATATTAAAGTGAGAAAGTAATAATGAGATTTAAAACCCAAAAGGAACTAACTCTCTTTTCATTGTAAGAGTAAAAATTTTAAAATCTTTCATTGATTTACGCCGCGCTAAAGTCACATCTTTAAATAATATATTAAATTTTAACTTTAAATAATAATTGACACAAAGTTTGGTTACTT
>KZ309195.1:0-38519 GCA_000376725.2 Ladona fulva | reverse complement strand
AACTTTAAATAATAATTCTATAAATAAAATCTTAATAAAAATAACTTCTGCAGGCTATCTCTTAAACATGAGGTTATATTTAATCACATTTGAATTGCAATTTTTCTAATCGCACATCAATTCTGTCGAGCCACTTTTATTCAGCACTGTCAAGAAATGCCCTCACTTTTTCTGATTTCGGAGCATATGCTTTCCCCTTTAATAATCCCCCATCTTCCGTAGAACGTAACAACCACCTGTTTAATGCTCCACTCCTACCCATATCAATCTTTCCTTCCGTTTCCTTGCATCTCTCATCAGTCTCAGCGCCTCACAGTGTTCCTTTCGCAACCCTATCTTTCCTTTACATCTTTCCATCTCTGCTTACCCTTATCCTTGATGAACAAGTTTTATGTTCATATTTTTGATGGATAAACTTCTTACGTAAGCCACTCACTCTTTGGCAAACTAATGGTAATTTACTCTATGAAACTACGAAAAAGAAATTGCTCCTCAGCAAATTTTCTTCTAGTTCCGTCTGCCTTACTTTGTTACCTCAACTGTGCTTTTGAGACTGGTGAAAAAAAATCTTAAAATTCTCGAGCTTTCTGAAAATAAATTTAGAGAATTCTTTTAATATGAAGTAGTTTTCCTTAGGACAATCCGCACCATTGTTTTTAATTCCCCAGAATAAAAACGGGATCTTCAAAGCTAAAAATTAAATTTAATTTAATCCATCTAAAGAGATAACCATAACTGATATAAACTGCTCCTTGACTTACAAAAGATTATCTCATAAATGAATCTTCCTCAATTCCAATTATCTAAATCATTGCGGAGGACCTAAAATTTAACTTACGTGAAAAAATTTGTTAACAAATACAGTCGCTGAACCAGTGAATTTTCGTCAACCCCTTAACATCCCTCACTTTTTTCTATAGTCTAATAGCTTGGAGAATTCTTACACCTTTCGTAAACTGCCGTGGATTTAACCACACTTGATAAACCCTCCTAATCCTCATCTTTTTACGTCCCTGGACTCCATCCTCTTTCTTAAAAATTCCTTTCTCCCTATTTTGAAGTTCAGATTCCTCTTCTAGTCTAATAACATCGTCAAATGAAACAAAACCCCAAATTTTACCAATTTAAGCTTTAGAAACCCTCTCAACCCCTCCCCACCAAGTTTTTCTTCCTCCGTCAATATATTCCAACAACTCAACTTGATAGTAGAATTAACGCAAATTTCCCTCGAGAAGTGTGATTTACGTCCGATTTTAGCATTTGAAAGTAAACCAGTTAATTAAGTTCGTCTAGCATTTAAAGAGTTCATTTTAGATCCTTTGAATTGTTTTATAGCGGTTAAAACGATTCAGAAACAATTATAAAAATTTTGCCTGGCATGAGAATAACATCTATTCGGTAAACATTTTTCATCATCATTGATTAACGTAGATGAGAATTTCTAAAAGATTCATTTGATGCACTGATAAAACAGGAAAAAATAATTTTGTTTAAAATTTAGAAAGCAAGCAACATGAATTTTAATCGACGAATGAAATTAAACATATTGAGGATTATAGAATCATGATTGAGCTGCAAATTATGCAATAAATTACTCATTTGATAAAATTACGAATGCACGTAAATATTTTTGGGTTTGTCGCTGCGTCGAACTCTAAAGCATTGACTTTTTCAATCAATAATAGTTAAGTATCAAGTTATCTCCGCAAAAAGAACGGATGTGAAGGAAACACTCTTCATGCTACAGATATAACTAATCCCGTTTGAAAAATATGATAAATAATGAGAATAAATGCTAATTTATTCTAATTTAAATCAATGTGGTTGAGGCAAAATACGTATCTCTCTTAGACTAGAAATTTAGAGACAAATGTTCATTACATATGTTAGCAGGAAGAAATAAAATGCCTTTTAAGACTGCAGTAAAGGATTTAATAGGTCTCCGCGCACAGATAAATGTTATCGGGAAGGATTTATCAAATTAGGCCCTTAAATATGGCAGTAGTATCCCATCATATTTCTGAACTCACAACATTTACTATCTTTTAAATTCGTTTTATTTTCTCTGCAAACGAAAATTCGAACGATTTCTCTGTTTCTTTAATTAACAAAATTAAAAACTCATCCGCTAACTGTTATTTTGTAAGAGCTTATTTAGGGATAACATATCCCGAAAAGTTATTTTCCTCGATCTAAAAAACATGAGAATAATTTAATAGACTTCAGCGTGTCCGAGAGTATTCCCCATGACTGCAGTAGCTTTATGGCTCTCCATGTCAATTCCATTAAAGCCGTAACTCTGCATGCGATGTGTCCATCTCATTATCATTTTAATGCACTTAATCTTTCAAGTGTGCTTGGAGCTCCCATCTGCCACATCCCTTTAGCGGACTCTTGTGGTGATTCCCAGCATGCATCTCTCCATACTCTCCAGTTGCCCTTAGTTACTCGAGGTCAACGTTCCGTAAGCTTTCGCTAGAACCAAACCGATGTAAAAATGCCTTTTCCACTGGAAGGAAGAATAACATATTCCTAACGTGTACCACTTTAGTAGGTGAGTTAGTACATCGAAGGTAAGTTAATTACATTCTCGAGCAACTTGATAGTGATTTTAGAATATTGAAGACTGACCAAGCTTGTTTGGACATTTGCTTAAATACTTTCTTAACAATCATAATAAATGAGAGTGAAAGATTTACGACCTCCTTCGATGTGGTATTTATTCTAAACAATAAAGTGAAATTAGTGAATTTATTTTATTTCGAAGCAAAATTTCCTCGGTGAAAAGATAGTGAATGAGGCGAAAATTATTCCCTAGTCAATCCAGGTTGAGTCCCTCCATTTAAATATTTAACGTTCATTAATATAATATCCCTTGATTGAAAGAGATGAAATAAATCTCCTGAAGTAATTCTGAAAATTTAATGCTCCTAAATGAACTTCTCCCTTGATGCAGCATCTCACTTCAGAAAATACGCTTCAACTGTACCGCAAATTAGCTACCTGCAAAGTGTACCTTAACGATATTTATTTAAGATATTTTTATTTCAGTGCTAAGAATCGTAAAAACTTATTTCGTTTATCTAATGCGATGAAAAGTACGTGACTTTTCCTTCGATTCTGTTCAATTCTGAAAATCGAATAGATTTCTCCAACCTCGGAATGTAAAAAAATATTTATAAGCGATCTTTTACGACCATACCGCTGTAGAGATGATTCCAGAGCGCTTTTTAATAAGTAACCGAATTTATGCAAATTTTGTACAACAGATACACAGTTAATACCCCAAAAAGTATTTTATTAACAAAAATACACTACAGTGAATAAAAGTTTTATGAATATATTAGCCTTTAAAAAGAAATATTTCTTTCTTTTCTCGGTATTTACTACTAATTTGAAATAACCCATCGTCTTCTCAGCAGTCATTTTAAATTCAACGAGTATCGCATTTTTCTCTTTCAGAGATAATTTTTCAATAAGCAGATGAATAAAATGTTAGTTGAAGGAGTATATCGGTAGAAAAAATTTTGGCGAAAGGAATTAACCGAAGTCTAGGTTAAGGTCCTTTTTATCCTAAGAGTGTATATAAAACCATTCTGAATACGATGCCTGTATTTAGCCTGTATCTAAATATTCGATTGTCGAAATGGTGCTTAACGAGAAGAATTTGACCCTTCATTAAGCTAAACGAGAATATTTAACATATTATCTCCACTTGACGAGGCGAGCGAAATAGAGAAAGATCATGTCTGAGCTTGCTTATAGAAACGAAAACCGCCAAAAAGGAGCGCAGGTTACAAATCTGGTCCAGCAATAAGGAAAGACTTCGCCAGGCTGAAAAGTGCTCTAATAGACCTTAGTACAAAATACACTCACCCAAGTCCAGGAACCCTGATGAGGAAATGAAATGCAAGGTAATGGAGAAGAGGTGAATAAAACCATCAAACACCCAGCTGACGCAGCGGGAGAAGGATACTCACGCCAAGTACCGAATAACGTGAAGAACAAGGCAACGGAATGGGGCCCGGTATTTCACTTTCTCGCATTTTAAATTCCCTCCGCATCGCTTGCGAATCGCAAATGCCACTCTTTATCCCGCCCACGATTTATCTGCGGCTTCAAACGTTTCTCCCTCTCCGAGTGCGGAACAGGAAATTGTTTCCCCGAGGTATCCGACTCCGAAGACTCGGATTTCTCCGTGTTTTTCGAGAAACGCCGGCGTCCGAATTACTTGCGATACCGACGCATAAATCCCGGTTCGCCTTCGTTCAATGCTTCGAGGAAACCCCTCAAGAGTGCCGCGAGCATTCTAATACGAAGACCTCCGCTCTGAAGAGAGATCCCGTGAGGAAGAAACGGCTATGAACTTCCGATGCCTTTTATGCACCTCCCGCGCTGGGGAAATATATACAGGATTAAGAATAAAGCTGGAATTGCCTGGATGTGGCGGTATCTCGGTTTGCTCTCTGTATACCATGTAAGTGTTTCGAGTAACTGCTGTAGAATAACTAGTAGTTAAAGCTCTTCATAGAAGCTAATGCTGTGTTGTGTTCACCTCTCTCTATGGAAACTATTCTATAGGAGATGAATGAACCTGCGGCATTCTTACTATCCCACCCCTTTTATTTTTACATTTAAACTATCCGCTTTCCACCAAAAATTTCTCTCTTTTATTCTCTTTTAAATCGAAATCACTTTCTTTGTCCAATTCATTTCATATTTTACGCTTTGGTCATCCAGAAGATATAGATTATTTTCAAGGCGATAAACTCCATGAAAAATAAATAATTTTAAAAAAAGCCGTTTCAGTGTAGTGAATTTGATATTTATATCTTTCCACATCTTTCTGTTAGCACCTATAGTACCGTAGAAAATTAATTACTAGGATATGTAATTTGTGACAATTCCGACATTTTGAATTCTTCACTCAGTTGAAAAATATTGGAAGATATAAATGAGTTTTAAAAGTAATGGGAATTTAAAAACTTCTAATTCTCTGTTGAAATAAGTTGGAATACATTTCTAGCGCTTGAACTATGAGGTTCTAGGATCACTTCGTTTTTAATATTGCATCCGAAACTTCCTTCCGACTCGCGCTCAAGTATTACTTTAATCTGCACGGTACAGGAATTTTCATTACCATCAATTGAAATTTATATTAATCATGAAGAAAACGAAATGTGGAATGATTTTTAATGCTCCGCTGCGAGCCTGATCTAAAACGCAAAGTATCTCGCAAAAGTAAATAGACTAAAATTGCAGTCGAAATTTATCATTATATACATCCTGAGTATTTCTGGGATATACTATTTGAGAAGCTACTAGGTAAAAGAAAAAATAATTTACACGTATAATTCTTTGAGAAAAAACTGACGCGACAATATAAGCTGAAGCGAACTATTTCAAAATCAGTTACTTTAAAAAGAATACCGTTAAGTTGAATTAAATCCATTAAAATCAATTCTATTACATACGGACAAGAGTTAAATGTATTACTTGAAATAATGACATATTATGGATGAATTTCTCAGTCAGGGTTAAGTAAAGCTATTAAATCTTCTTGTAGAGGCCCCTCATGGGTTACACCCCGATACTAACGATAAGTCAAACAGACAGATGATTGTGTGGCGCATTACACAAAATATTTTGAAGACCATCAATCAATCAGTATGATAGCTGTCATCCATAAAAATGTTCCGTATGCATTAGAATCGCAGCGCTCCATAGTAAAACAGACAGAAAAAGCATACATACCCAAATCGGCACGGGAGATTCGATCATACGTGAATACTCGGTGCAAAATCTTTAAGTAAAGGTCAGTAGGATCTAAACGTGGTGACTTTCAGAAGGCAAGGATAACGAGCAAAAGATACTGTATCGGTATCTATCAGGTACGATGAGGTTGGAAAGGAAGCCAAAAACCTCGTCCACGAGAGAGGGAAGGAGGCATGAGAGAGGTCATAAAGGACATCGTCGGTGAGAGCCGACAACCGCGTCGAATCACAAAACTCGAGGGACAGCCTTCGCCTCCGAAACGAATCTCTTTCAAACCATTACGCAAAATGCCTTCAGAGGGTGCATTTGCCCCGTAAGTGAGTTGCACTGAAATTATACATTCTTAGTGGACACTTTTCGAACCTCTTATTTCTCCAAGGCTAGTTTCGGCAACTTCATCGGTAGAATTGAAATTATGTTATGCCTAACCTTTACGGAAGATTCAGTTCTCTCTTTGAATGAAAGTAATTGTCCTTTGGTAGTTAAATGCGGATTAACAGGAATCCCATCAAAAGCTTGAGATGGTTGCCTTTTAATATTGTCAACTAATACTATCAATAGATTCTGGCAAGACTTTGTGGTAGGAAGCCATAACGAGCTGAGAAAATGAAAATACGGGTACGGGTAAATGTCTATTTTCATTTTCATTTTCTCAGTTCGTTATTGTCAACTATTAAGTGTTCGATTGGTGATGGAACAATCGAAAACTTAATAGTAGAATCGAACGCTACTAAATACCTCAGAGGAGTAAGATTTATATATTTACTAATTTTAATAGTAAAATTATATGTATAATTATACGAATTATAATTAATATTATTTTAACATGATAAATTTTCAGAATTTCGTAAAATTCCTAATAAAAATTCATAGAATAACGGCAGTTCCGGATCATTCTAATAAAATGTTATTTAGCGGAATCTGCAAGTATTTCCGCAATGCTATGGAAACTATGGAAACATTCCAGAAAGATACGATTTTTCACTCTTCCATTATTTGATAAAGGTATGATGTAATTGCAAAAAACGTTTAGAAAGATAAAAAAGAAAACTGATAGAAATATAAGAGTGATCAAGACATGAGATAATAATGTAAAGTATGATAATTAGTTAGTAATATAATTATTTGTAATAGTTAAAAGTAAAGTAGTTAGTGTAGTTAACAAGATGAATAATAGGAGATCGGAATGGGATGAACGTTTGACAATAATAAGCGAGACCAGAAAAAACGACGGGATATGATACACCAAGAGGACAATGGTGGATCAAAAGGTGGGGCGATCGCCCACCCTTACCTTGATCAGTCTGTAGTACTCGTAATTTGCATTGGATCGGATATGGAGCTTGAATTTAAATCAGATTCCGATGGTTTCCTCAAACGTCATACATCAACCACATTTATCACGACAAAATGGCATTTTAAACATTAATTCATAAGGATATTGTCATAAATAGCTCCCCACTCTCTCCGTCCTCCCTCGATATGTTTCTACTAAGATTTTGTTCACTGTTTTTCGAACATGGCTAACGAATTCTGTTGACGAATGTTTTAGTGGATGCGCGCGCTAACATAAAGCAGCGAATGGTCGGGTCTTTCCAGTAGCGTGTCTTTTCCGTTAGTATGTAAGGCAAAGAAATGAGTAGACCACATCACACTGGGGACACCTACGAACCAGATCGGGCTGTTTATGCTCAAGACAGCGAGAAGTGAGACGCCTGATTACATCACGTTTCGACTAACGAATGTGATTCCAGATAGAATAATCTTCGTCAGCTAAGGTATGACTGTTCGCCATTCTTCATTTAAAGTTTCCATGTTTTTAACTCTTGCAGTGTTAATAATCTTGTTGATTGAGTTATTCATGACTTAAGAAAATTCTTTCGATCAAAATAATCATCTTTCTGTTTGTACACGTGAACAGACGGGCGAAAAATGCGGTGTCGCTTAACTTCGAATAACTCAACTGCAACCACAGCTTTGAAGCCGCGCTCTTCTTCAATGATGAACCTTCCATCGAATTTTTTTTTCTTCAAGGAAATATTTTTAAGTCAAAATTTATTACACTCTTCTCAATAAACCTTAATTTTTATTAGGACCACATCGCAGGTTACATCCATAGATGATGTTTTACGATAAATGTTTAACTGTACGTACTAAAGAATTTTCAGCTGCCAAGAATGCCGATCTTAGAAATCGGAGACATGAAAAACGAGATAGAGCCCATAAAAAGTGCAGCACAAGGTAGACGAAGAAAATACTTCCTCACCTCTACCACTCTATTTCAACACAGCCACCGCTATAAAAATCCGGTCATGAAAGCGACCGATTCAGAAACTATTTCGTAACTTAAAAGTAAATATCAGTATACACTCCCTTTTATAAACTTGAGTCCCTTTACATGCAGCCTGAAGGTTTAATTCCTAACGTTTTAACAAAAATATCTTTGAAAAATATGTTGAGAACTGGAGGTCTTAATCTGCTAGAATTTCATTATGAAAAAATTTATTTACATTCTTTTCTGTGATTCTTAAAAATATTAAATATTCAATTTTTTTATAAATAAAAAATATCCTGTGATTCTTTGTTAGCATATCTTTCTATATCATAAATAAGAACTATAGAGAAATTATCGAGAAAATCTTACGTAATGAAAATGAAGTTGTATCAATCCATGCTACCTAGTACAAGCTTCAAAATTATTTTTCTATATAAGTCAATTAAGCGCAATAGGCTAGGGTATAAAAAAACGGCTAATTTTACGTAATTTGTTAGCAAGTAAGCGCTACCTAGTGAATGAAATTGAAATATTCTCGTTTTCAAGAACCCTTTTTTAAAACGTATTAGTGCACTTCCTAAAGCTGCAAACCAATCCCAATTCCTGGTTTATGACTGAAATAAGTTATCATAGTGCTAAATTTCCTACATATCTTGTTACTGAAGAAGCTTTGATATTAGCAAAATTGAAGCCAAAGTGAAATCTCGAATTCGATTCCTAAATTAAAGTCGAAAGAGAAAACGAGAAAAGCTGGGTCTAAGAGTCTCAGCTGCGATAATAAAGCAAGAAAAGGTAGCCATTGTAGTGGATTGCTAAAGAGGCACGCTTCAAAACATCCTTTCCACCGAGCATTAATTACAGAACGGCTATCTGAATCTCGCACAATATTTACGACACGGATTACCGAAATTTCGGGGCACCGTAAACGCCAAGTCCAAACCCTCACTTAACCTGCTCATCCGATCGAAATAAGCGGCTCGCGTGGACGCTGCAACTCCATTTATTCTAGCGCCACTTCGGGTTGGCCTTTGAGGCGTTAAAGAAACATTTCAATGCCGGCGAGAGGTCAGAAGGGGAGTGGGGCTGGAACAATTTTGAAGGTAAGGTGGGACAATCCCTTTGACAAGCCGATTCGCCCCGTCTTCTGAAGACACCGCTGCAAAACGATGCGGAAGGTGTGGAAAGGACAAGCCGACAGAGAGACCAAGGTGTCACTCGGCCAATAATTATCACGACACCCTTCTCAAGCATTCTTTTTCTGGCACGTCGAGCACGAGAGTGAGGTTTGGCACGCCCCCCTCCTATGACCCACCCTCGCCCTCCGCTGTAACCAACCCTTCTCCTGAAGCCATCTGCTCCTCCAGAGTTTCTTACTTTGAAAACCGCGAATAATTCCCATGCCGGTCCTTCGATGCCATTCTTGTCGCCGTTCCACGATTAGCCGAGAACGCAAATAAGCCATTGCAGCCGGGTCTAGTAAACAAGCGAGAGTGGGTTATGAATGAGGAAGTATTCGGCTCTCCGGCAAGGAGCTAATATTGAAAAATTTTTACTGGGGGTTACAGACTAGAATGCAAATATAGAAATCGAATGGACAATATCGACTACCGTTTAAAACTAAATAAAAGTCGAATTTTACAGTCTATTGAAGAGGTCAACTTTTGCACTTATACTGCATTCTCAGGGACGAAAGACACCTGTAATCTGGGTCGAACTTTGAATTAGCTGAAGCTTAATTTATGAAGAAATCATTACATATCAAAATACGAAGATAAATGGTGCTTTACGTATGATTATATGCTTCACATATCAGCTTTCATTCACACATTCAGCTGTTGCAAAGGTAAAACCTCCGATAGTGACGTGTGGTGATACGTTCCGCATCTGTGTAACCAAAACTTTTGTTTAATTCTTCTTCCTTTCTTTCAATTCGTTAACAGAAACGCGTGAGTACACTTATGTTGCCGAAAAGTATAGGTCAAGTTGTACATGTAATGATAAGCTCTACTTGTCTGCACGCATGTAAAGACACGTAAAAATCTAACTATTGTCGGAGGTAAGTGAAAAATTTGGGATTCGCTGACCATCAATTAAGAAGTCGACTTTTAACAGTAATCAAATATTACATTGTATGTATACGGTATACGAGTATACCATTTTCGTGGTATATTTATATAAAAGGCTATATCTTAAGGGTGTTTACATCCATACCTAGACTAATCATATGCCATTTTTTTCTCGTGTACAGTTCCGCTTCTGAGCCTTATGCCCAGTTGTCGTCGTCAAAAATTGTATATTGTTTCGCTATAAAGCCTTCGCCTCTAAATTCAGTTTCAATAGTTCTATCTTAAGCAAAATAACTTCCAACTTTCAAAATATTTCAGTTCTTCGATATTGCGTTAACACCTTCCGAAAAGGAAAAGGCTATTATGATTAAAATACTTTTGAAATACCTTTCTCTTTTTCGACTTAATAATCTCTAGTTACATTTTTGTCTCCGTATTATTTATAAACATATCTGAAGAACCGAGGTGGAAGAGACGTCGGTTTGTTGACGTAGGTTGAAGAGCATACTTTATCGAAAATTTCATTTCATTTTATATAAGATTAACTTCAACAGTCTTACTCGAATTCTTTGAAATAATAATCGGTTAACATAATCAGATAAGCCTTACTTTCATATTACTACAGGCCATGGAGATAAGAATTTCGGTTTTTATGACCGCCTTTCTGGCTTTTAGAATTTTCCTGTTTCTCTACAGTACTGTACGTTCAAAGAACGTTCATTGTTCATTTTGGTGATATATTTTTTCAGAGCAAAAGAGGTGGCTTTTTTCAGTTTAAAATAACTTTTAAAAGTTAATTTACCTAAAAGTAGACATTTTCTCGTATAAATAGAATTGAATTTCATATCAAATGAAAGATCTATTTTAGATCTTTAAAATGAATATATGCAATGCTCTGTAAGTTTTAAACTCTTTGAGAAACGGGAGTTTGACCGAGAGCGCGCGCGCCTATTTCCGCACTTTTTTGCAAACTTTGACAAGCCGCCATTTTGTAACTATTCAACTATTGGTCTAGAAAATGGCAAAAGGGCTTCTATGGTCACAATAAACGTTATGACGGAGTTTAAAGAAAATCCGAAAATGTCATGTTTTTTTTTTTTGTCCGGTTTGGCGTGGAATGACCGACCTGCGTTATCCTCAATGTTCCTTTGTGGTGAAATGGAAATTTAAAAAACTACGTGCGCTTTCATATTTATGTGCCTTTTCTCTTACAATTAAGTCAACCGTAGCCGATTGAGTTCTACTAGTAGTACTGAGAAGTACACCGAAACTTTCCCCTTACGAGTCCATTTCTGATGAACGAACTGATTTCATGAAGTTCCTCAGTCATACAAACACGCGGAACTTCTGCAACCGAGCAATTAGTGGCGGAGGACTGTTGGCGACGTTAAGTGGTCCTAATAAACCGAACATGATCGAAACGGCTGAATTCGTCGCAGGGAAATATCTCGGAAACGAGCCTCAAAGCACCAACGCGAGAGACGGGAAAGGGGTACTGCTCGAAAGTGGGCGAAAGCTTTAGAACTGCGGACACCGATGTGGTGACACATCATTTAGATTTCTTCTCTTTCCATCTTCGGGAAATTCATTCCTTTCGGAAGGCGCCCCGGGTGATGTTATTGCAAAACAGGCCCCAGTTTCCCTTTTCGGTATCTGCTGCTCGGCAGGGGATTCCTAGGCGGTGAAAGCCTACGTCACGGTGGTTGGGAAGAAATAATAAAGGCAGCGAAGGACGGGCAGAGAGAGAAGCCGCCAAAGGACAACTTTCAAAGCTCACTTCTCATTACCATCCTCTCCTCCTTGCAAGAGACTACCAACCAATTCCTCGCCTTCCCTTTCAAAGTTTTCCTCGCCGTTGCTTGCATTGTTCTCTCACTCCCCTACACGCTCTCCACCGTCGCATTTCACGCCTATCACCGTGTTTCTTGTCTTCTACTCAGGCTAGGTCGAGGTACTACTTGGAAGAAGCGGATTCCTCTTGTATACGGAGGTGTGGACCATGTTCACGTCGCAGGGGTGTAGAAAGTGCCAAAGAAATGGACAAAACTGCATAAAATGTGTATTGGGAAATGAATGATACTTGGGGGAACGTTAGAGTAGTAGTAGTATTGTTAAAAGTGCGTCGACAGTTTAGGTCATTTCGCACGTGGGCTCCCACAGGAAATCGAACCCAGGACCGATTTCACCGAAGTTGAATGCGTTGCCCACTTGGCTATCAGGGAGCCCCGAGAACGTTAGAACTAGGCCAGTGTTTCCTAAAATGTTTCATGCTACCGCCCCCTTGATCCAAACCACCGCTCCTCTAATATGAAAATCTACGAAAATTAACATCAGTGTGGAAATAGCTGAAGAGAGATAAAAAGGAAATTAAACACTGCAAAGATAAAAATATCCACCAAATTATTGTTACAATTTTCTGATGTTGTATTGATGCCATAAATCCAGTAAAACTCTATTGAGGAAGAAAGATCATGACAGGTAGTTAGATAAATTTCTTATATCCTTAGATTAATTCATGAAAACACAACTTTTTTGTAAAATGAGGTAACGGATACAACTTTATTGCTTTATTACAACATTTGCTTTGGAAAGTGATGATAGGTTTATGTAAAATATCTCCGACTAAAACAAAAGCCCAGTTCTGAGAAGCTTGGATGACAATAACGTCATTTTCGGTACAGAGATTTCTCTACAATAACGACGCGATTGTAAGCTTCCTTCGGAGTGTGTGTCCGATACATCAGCCCCTCTTTATACACTCGTTTAAGACGTACTCGTCTATGAGAATCAGTTGTCTTCGGTAACACTAATCCCTTATTTCCGCTGATACGAGTAATTCGCATTTAACAAAGAAAGTCTCACGATAATCACCTTTGTCTTTTAGTTTTCTACTATAAAAATATTTCTTGGTATTTCTAAGTAGCTCTCCGCCCTCCAAAGCACAAGCAGTTTCATATACACTACCAACCTCCTCCAAGATATTGAACCAGAGCAGCACCGCAAACCAAAAAAATAAGTGAAAACCGAGCCGAAAAAATTGAAAGTCTTGTACCCGAAACCAAAAACGTTAATTGTTCTTTTCCGATATTTTGTTCCCTACAATGCACGTTTTGCTCTGATGTGATTTGAGAAGGGATTGCCAAACATGTAGTTACGACTTGCAACTAGCTATTACTGACTTTTATTCTAAAATTTAGTGAAATGTAGTGTAAGTGAAAAAAGCAAACAATGATAAAACAAACTTCAGATAGATATACCTAGATATATTAGTACCACGGTAAGACCAAATAAAGGTTCAAACCGGTTCGACGTCGGCAGGAGCGAAACCGGAACTGAACGATTATTCCGGTTTGGGTTGAACTGAAGCGAAAACCGGAACGAAAAATATTACCATGGCCACCTTCAAGAAGTAAGAAGGTTAAAAATCAGTTAAATGTATAAATATAAAATAGCGTTCTGTTTAAAATAAAATGGATATGATTTGCGGTGACTCAGCTCCATTAGGCCTACGCGTATAAAAGAATTAGGTTAAACAGACGTGAAAAATGGATGAGGAAACCGTGAGTCGAACCCGGTTCGTCCTCTTACCTGACAACAACTATATCCATTGACTTATCTTGCACGTTAGACTTTTCTCAGAAATTCTGCAGGCAAGGCGAGTAGCTAGATAAATAAGCAAAAGATTACCTTTGCGGGCTCCCAGATAGCCAATTGGCAAAGCGTTCGACCTCAGTGAAAGCGGTCCCGGGTTCGATTCCCGGTGGGGTCCTATGTGCTAAATGATCTTAGCTGTCGAAGCACTTTTAACAATACTACTACTACGATTAACTTTGCAAGGACCTCACGCTTCCAGGACACATGGGAGAAGGACAGAAATTCTACCATGACCATAAGAGTAAAAATACAGCAGCGGTCATTTCCCTTATTACACCTATTACAGCAAATTTTATGTTGTGTTTCCAGACAAGCCGTCCCGTCATTTACACGGACCCCTCCACTCCCGAATCGAGCTTAGTAAATCGGGATGCGAGAGAAGTAATTCTCCCTCTAACACCCTATCCACCACGGTGATGTGCCGTTTTCCTAGCAATAAAAAACCGCTCATTCCTTTTTTATTTGGCACCCGTGGCAATATTCCTATTTCTTTCGGTACGGTCCTTTTTTCAGCCTTGCGGATACTTTTTCTCCACCTTATATATACGTTCAAACCGCTACAGCTTCTCTTATCTCCCCTTTTTACGCCCCTTGGTAGCATTTTCCGGAGACCCTCTCAGTCGAACACCCCCCTATCTCTATACCATTCCTTCGTCATCACCGCAGTCATCACTTGCCCCACACCCCATTCCTCCGGCATTTTTATCTCCCCACTGCCCACACCGCAAGGTTCTTTCCCCCTCTCCCACTTCGCCTTCATTCAAGCTGTCAATGGCTTGAGCCCGGCATCTTTTCTTCCGCCTAACTTCTCCAATGATTCACTCAAGTGTGTGCGCATGGCGATTAGCGGTCGGAACTGGAGAAGGAGCGGCAGCTGCGGGGTGCGGTTCTGGAAAATGTGGGGTACGTGCAAAGAAAAAAGAGATATGGAAGGACGAGATGAGTGCTTTAGGGGGAAGGGGAAATTTTAATGGATGGAGGTTGAATTAGCAAGGGTAAGTGGTAACCGATGACATAAGATCTTTGGGAGAAAAGATGATTAAAACTTGGGTTGAACTCGCTCGATAAATTGATTAAATGTTATCGAAAGGCGCATTGGATAATATACGTCCCTCCTTCTTCATCCCAGCCAGAAACTATGAGAAAATTCAGACAGAGATGTAAGGACTGGAGGATTCAGTGGTTCATTTTTCCAAGAGCGATGCGCGACAATAGCCATCTGGTGCATTTGATATGATACCCTTTAGGCGATTCCTGAAGATTTCGTCCTGAGGAATGAAAATAGAGCTGAAGAGCTCTCCCATCTTTTTTCAGTTGCATGTAAATGCATAGTACTTTCAGGCATGTAAATAGCAATATTATCTATGTATTTGCAAAGTATAGATCAAGGAAAGGCATCCTTTACTCTTGACGAAGAAACTCCTTAATTGACATTTTCTCGATTTGCAATGCCAATACTTTCAGAAATATTCAATGAAATTATATGTCGTTTAAAATGTAACCTTTGAAGGAAAACTTGGGGAGCTAGTTTTAGAAGCATGCTATTACATGTGGATAAAATAATCTAGCTGCGTTGCTATCTGGCGTGTTTTTGATATGCTTGATCTAGTACATATCTTAAACAAGAACTTCTTTCTCTGTCATTTAATTATCACAACCAAAATAACTACAATTTAAAAAGACGTCTCTAATGTATTTCAAACGGTATATTTCGTTGTATTTTATGTTTTTCTTGGCACGCTGCGGGAATTAATTTTTTATTTTTCGAACACCACTGGAAGTATATCAATGGTTGCGTTCGCAAGAAAATAAATATCCTTATCATGATCCTTAGCACCCTGCCGGAAAATTCTTGGAAATCAAACTGCAGAGAAAAACAAGTCATTTCTACTGTAGCTCCATACATGAGCCTTAGAGTCATTAAAGAGGCCAAACCTTTAGAAACCCAAATATTGATCTGAATTTTAAATCAAGTTAACGGAAATTAAATTTAACAGACACTTGATATTTATAGAACGAGAAATATTATAATTAACAGATCTATGACATTCTCTTTCCCCGGAGTTCATCGGCCACCTTAATCAGTGGGGAACTTTAAATAGAATTCGGCACAAAAAAACTTCATAATCGAATTAAAATTAAAAATTAACCAAGATTTTTCATATTCGCGCAAAAGCAAGGGAGATTGCGATTAAAATTCTCAGACTATAATTCTCAATTCTAAATAAAAAATTCTGCAAAAATGCAACGATTTCAGCCTATGACTTTAATTTAATTACTGGCATATGAAACAGCAAAAAAGGATGACTGAAGAAAGCACTCCAAAATTCTTTAATTACATACTTTCTGATGAAGTCTAATCACAATCCCATCATTCATGGACAAGAAAAACCGGGAAGTAGAAGAAAAGCTTAGAACCAACTTTCACAAATGAACCTAACAAAATAGGAACTGGGTTCATTTGTGTAAAGTGGTTCCTTTTTATTTCTTCCAAATTTTTCATGGATACCACAAATTTACCCGGAAAATTTGTTGAGTTTATCCGATAAAGTATTTAAAAATCGCACCGTTACTTAAGTTTTACTTTCAAATGCAGTATCACTAAAATAAATTATACATCGGTAGAGAGTTTGCTATATTTCACATCAAGAACTTCCATTAGGTTCAACTAAATAATCTACGATTTGTTACCCCACGATTTGTGAGCAAGAGGGAAAAAATAAAACGGGAAGAATGACTGACAACAGGAAGAAGACTGGAAGTCTCCTGTCAAGAATATAAATCGGAAACCGAGATGCAGGATATAAACAAACGCTTTCCCATTTTTCCTGAACCTTAAAGGGATACCCCATAGTGATACCATTTAATTTTCTTTAAGAACATCCAACATCCTTTTATAAGATATAGGCCTGGTATTATGTGGTGTACTTAAAATGGACTTTGCTCTAATAGTATAATGTGTACTTTAAATGGACTTTGCTCTAATAGTATAATGCGTACTTTAAATGGACTGGGCTCTAAAGTGAACTAAAGTATTACATTGTTTTTTAGAGTTAAAGTGAAGATAATTGTGCTTCTCCATGCTATTTCATCATAATAATCATATAGGAGATTGCTAACAATCATATACATATATATAGGAGACTTACTATAATCTTATGACAAAACATTATAATATCACGCCTTAAAGTGAACTTTAGCTAAAGTCCATTTAAGTATACAATATAATACAAGGCATTAGACAGACTGTGAATTACTAGTTGAATCACAATTGCTTTACGATTTACGTGATAGTAAAAGGTATACAAATTAAATAATTTGGAGAATTTTTAAACAAATTAAGTATTTCATTAGCAATGACAGAGATACAGAATATAGTTTCTTGTGTCGAAGTGGAAAACATAACTAGCTAAACGTCAGAGGAGCATAATGTGCCGCATTTAAAGTTCAAGTAGAGAAATATGCTACCGAAAACTGTTGCTGTTATTTTCACATTTCTGAGCAATATGGCTCTGATTGATAGAGATATATTCACAAGAAATGCAAATTCACAAGCATAATTACAAATATTCTTATTTACGAACGTTGTGGTACGACGTCCTATATTACTGGTCTCGATAATATTCTATTATTACTCATTAACATGTAGAAGTATTTTAAATCCTATTTTATCTTCCTCTAAATACAGCGTAAATTTATAGAATATATCAAAAGAGTTTGGCCGAGATATTCAACCGGGATGCAGAATAACGTAGATAATATTCAACAAAAATATACCTGAATAATAGAACAGGAATAAATAATGCATTCTCACAAAAAACAATTTAAAATCATACTCTTTCTTGTTCAACTACTATGGTCTTAGCGCTTAATATTAAGAATAGACTAATGATTACAAACAGAGGGATGGGCTTCCTTAAAGCATGTAGAGATCGTTAAATCTCCCCTTTTAATATACTTTTCGTCTCAGTGCAGCTCAAGTGAGAAAGTAATCTCCACGTAAAGGAAACAACCAACCCCAAACATCTCTTTTCAAACCGCAAACATAACAACCATCACGTGGGAGGGATGCCGTTTCGAATCCATTTCCTGGCCCTTAGAGGCAATCATCATGGCGATGCTTAACGTTTTTCGCGCAAGACAAACAATACGACGAGGTCATGTTCCGCCTGATCCAAGTTCCGAAAGAGCTTAACCCCGATTTCGCACGCTGGAGGGCGTGATTACCGAAGAAACCACTTCAACACCGAGCTCTTCTACCTTAACTTGTCCGAGGACGCCTCCGAGAGCTCTCCATCCACCTTCGAGGACCTTCTGGGCAAATCCGCAAGAATGGATCAAGAAGTCGGCTCTTTTATGAAGTCAAGTGGAAAGAAATACTTTGATGGTGCTGTTTCCCTTTTCTGTCCCCTGGAGTTGTAGAAGGGGCAGAGGGACAGGTAGCTCGGCTTCGCAGATGAGAAGCCGTGCCGACAGACGACCGAGCCTGTTTGGCACTTTCTGTAATCTCCCTCTTTGCCTTGTCAACTCATTCTACACGCACTTGACGTGCCGCCCACATTCGTCCCTTATCGACACCGACTTCTCCTATAGTTTTTCAACAGAAAGCGAGCCGTACCGAAAGCAGATGGTCCCATAAAGACCTCATAGGCCTTTTCGACAAGTTCGAGGACTTGTAGGCGGAGCGCTTTGATTGAGAAAGAAATTTTTGAGGACTGCTTTCTATGATCCTAAGAATGTGTCTAGGTTTCCAAGCTTGTTATCCTTCATCATTGCGACTTCTTCCATGATTCCTCCTTCGATCATCGCTATTATAGGTTTATATTATTACAAGAATATGTATTCGCTAGAAATATATATATATATAGGTTTCAAAACGAATAAAATTGAACTCGCTCTTAATTGAGTATTTACGAATTAGATCTTTCACAAACAGGTTCCAGTCCTAATATTTACCGTTCCCGAATTGAATCTTGATTCTACGCAGGTAGAAGTAATAGAATTGTTAAAAGTGCTTCCACAGGTCATTTCGCACATTTCGACTCCCACCGGGGATCGAACCTGGGACCGCTTTCACCGAAGTCAAACGCACTGCCCACGTGCCTAACAGGGAGGAACAGGCTACGCAGGTCTTTAACTTATAAATTAATTATAAAAAGTGCGGAATCTGAAATTTTTCAACACGTACAGTATAAAATTGGAGATGATACCAACGCTTATTATAGCCTTCTCTACCCCTGGGCAAAGTAGCCACCCCAGGGTGGTATGGCGTAAGAAGCATAACCATCCGTCAAAACATCGTTTTCTGCTTAACATCAGCAGCAGGGGTCCCAATGTCATTAAACCTGTTTCTCTAATTTAAGAGTACGAGCGTCAACGACTCGTTAATTATCATCGGTGCAGCTTTTAAATCGGAGGTAAATTATCGACAAAAGTCATCATACTATATATATCATACCATCCATCTTTCACCTTAATCAACGGAACTATTTGGTATCAGATATTATAGAAGCAATCGATCAGCTATTCCATTACGAAATTCACATCGAAGAGTTACAAAGTTTCTCTTAATATTCTTTTCTCTGTATTTTTTCGATGTCAAACATAAAAAACTGTTCCTTGATTTTTTACCATTATTTTTAAAGTAACGCGTTCTCTCAAAATTCTTGGTATCATAATCTCAAGACTAGGCGATGATTAGGAACTAAATACTACTTAAAAATGGAAATAATGTGGCTTTTTAAGTGAAACCCCAGAATAATGAGTCAACTATATCTCGAATCATTTTCTCACCTTTTCCATAGAAATACGAGTCAAACGCACAAGGAAAAGGGTTTAGATGACTTGATACGATAAAACGTGCACCTAGGAAAATTCCCAAAGAGAAACGAACGGGAAAAAAATCTGGGACTCGAACTCGAGTATCCCAATTGCCATCTGCTGGATAGGACAACCAAGCGGAAAAAGGAAGACACGGGTTTGAGTCCCAGTCTCGTCGACCTTTCTTCACGTCCATTTCTCCTTAGGAATGTATCGAACGTATTAATAATGAGTGAGAAGATCAACCTCAGAAAGTGTATACTTCAGAAATTGAAACATCACACCTTGAAACAAAAATAACAACGTTAATGTAACTGAATTCCTCTTTAATAGTCCATCCCACAGACTTATCGATCGGACTCACAAATAAAATTCCCCATTTTAGTACTTTAGCATAAAATTACGTCCTCGCTCGAGAGCTTTATTTCCATAGCAACAGACATCTGTTTTTCTCCAGACTCCGGCGCGTGCTTCTTGAGAAAGAATCCGCTTCTTTTCGGGTATTCTCCTCACGAATATCTCCAATCCATCCGAATCAGACGAGAGACAAAGGCCGGAAGCGAAAATTCGTCCGAAATGAAAACGCACCGCCAGCCGACACCGTCCACCATATTTCCTCTTTTCGTGCTTCAATCCTCCGGAAGCGCAGCGCTCCCTATTTTCGAATCAATTACTCCCGCGATCCTTCCCTTTCGCTCCAACGACTCCCGCGCCGCAGAAAATCCCGCCACCCTCAAAAGACGGCGATCTCCGCTTTAACTCACTCTCCAGCAACGAGACACGAATTTCGATGAAAGGGAAAAAACTGGGAAGAGAAAAAGAGAGGAAGAAAACGGAGGCAAGGAAGAGAGGGAAGGCGTTGGAATCTCGGCCACGTTAAATGAGAATTTACCCAGCACGTGGCTGACCCACAAAAGAAGGGACAGTATCTCCATGGGGTGCTCCGAGGGAGAGCGGCGGGGGTGGTTTGATGCGAGTTCGGATGTGACAGGAGGAATGGGAGGCTTAAGCGGTTCGAAGGGGGATGAGGTCCCCACCCACGCAAACCTATTCCATGACAATGATATATCTTCCGGTATCTTAGCCTCACCGGAGACTCGTTCACTTTTCGCGTAGCCTAACTCTTACCGCAGAAAAAGTTCTACTGAACCACAGGATGGTCTCCGTATCTTCAACTCGGACGCCCCCGCTTATCTACTTTTGAATATCCTCTCTTCCCGCGCATTTTCCTAAGTTGATTTTTTCAGGTCTTAAACTGCTGCCATCTATTCAAGCGATTTTGGCCTTATATGTCCTTCTTTATCTTTCTGGGCATAAGTACACGATTAGAATGTTAAACATAAGTTACGTATTGATGAAATATTTCTCATTATATCAGAAAATTCACGTTTTTTGTATTTCTCGCTCAATTTTGATAACATTTATACATATATTACTTAGAAAACACTTAGATAACAGACATAATTATTGAAAATAAAAATGCTTATACTAAAAAATGCATGAAATTGTCACCCTACAATCACAGTTAAAATTGTTCAAAAAGTTGGCAAAGTTATAGGGTTAAAGTCTCGGTCTAATACCGGACTTCCCAATCGGTACAGAGAGAAAAGAATTTTTTAGGTTCTATATTATTGACGAAAGTCTTTAATCTAGATTAACCTACGTTATTTAGATCCTGATTTTCGGAGCAAAAATTAAGGACATTTCAAGATTTCTCGATAACCAATACGGAAGTTGCGGAAAATTTTTTGTTGCTTTCATTTAGGTTAGCCACTAAGGAATGCCGATATTCTTCAAAATATGAAAGACCTTCTATCAAATTTCTTCAGGAACAGCAAAAATTAATCTTCTACGTAATTTCGCCACATAAAAGCAAGTTCTTTCTAAACTCTCTCTCTTGTCAGATTTCCGTTCGCTATCTCAGTGGAGGGCAGAACATCGAACCGGAACGAACCGAAAACAGAAACCGAAAAACTCATTTTTGCCGGAGTGAAATCCGAAATTGAGCCGAAAAAATTAAAATTCGAACCGGGACCAATTTACCCTACTATTTACTTTTTCGTCCTACTATTACCTTCCGCATTTACGATTTGCATCAATTGGCTTGTGAGTAACTAGGGACAATAGTAGAATATATCTTAGACAGCAAAAAATTTTATGGCACTGCGTTACACTTTTTACACTATTGGAAGCATAACTTGTTATTCTTCTCTCTCGAAGATGGCAAAACAGTTGCCGAAATACGTATTGAGAACAATACTTGCAAAGCGCAACCACTGAGAAACCTAACCCCTGCTTAATGAAATTTTTCAACTGTTAGTTTGCTCGCGAACAATGGCTTTTCTCGAAGTCTAATACTTTCTACTTGTAAACTCGCCATTTCGTGACGTTCAATTCCATAGATATTTTTGGATCGTAGAAAAAATTTCGCTATCACTGTATAGTTTGAGCTCCTCATTACGACGCTGGCAAATCGCTCGGTCTAAGGATTCATTCACACTTCTGCAAGCAAGCTGACCGATGACACGCGATTAAAAGCTGAGGTTGCGTACAAAGGTGCTGTCGTTCATTTTTTCTGCATCTGTGGGCGACTTGTTTACATTGCGAACGGAGCCAAGCGGCGTCGAGCGATGAGGATGGCCCAATCGTAAGTCACTTTCTGCTCCGTGAATATTGACGCGCTATTAATTTTTTTATTTATTATGGGTGTCGAAACATCAACTGTCCGTGAAAGACCTATCAGTGTCATTGAACTCATTCTCAAATAATCCCAAAATCTAACTTTATCTTCTCTCAGGTGGTCGTACAGATAATGAAATTCCCCCAAAGCTGTCCTCTCGGCGTTGATTTGATGCAGCCATTCACGATTTTGTCGAATATTTAGAGCACTGCTTTCGAGAATGTACACATTTACTAAGTTTATCAGAGAGCATATTTCCCAATTTAACGATTTTTGTCGCTAAACACGTTCGTCTTATTTTGATATTAAAATAGCATTAATTTCAGTCGATAAAAGTCATTTTTTCAACTGACAGTCCATTTATAGAAGGAAATTTAAGCTATATCATTTTTATCTACCTTTTCAGCGACGTTTTAGCTACTTTTCAGGATGCATCTCGCGAAATTTTCAAAAATAAATTGGCATCTATCATAGAGATGACTTTGTGTCGGCGAGGATACAACAGATTGCCTGCTTTTATGCGTCGCACGCAGTTCAAACACTCGATCGCACCGCATCGTTTTAAAATCTGTTTCTCCTTTAGAATCGCATCTCATACTGGGCAGAGTAATCCAGGGGAAATTCTCGATCCTTTAGATCTATCACTGCCTGGCACGCGGCAACAGAGCCGCGCCCTGCCTATCTGCCGCCCGGGTGCAAACATAATTTGCCGCCCCTTAAAATTATATATTAAAACCACACATTTCCTAATTTTCAGGTAAAAATACTTTGAATAACCTGTGTTTTTTGACTTCATTTCCCAGCTTACATTGGTCACCAAACATCGGTAACAATAAATAATGCACATTCCGTATGCTAACATAGTAAACAGCATACGGAATAGAAAATTGTTAATAGTTCACATTACTTTCGAGTAACATTATCATCGCAATACACATACCTTAAAATGATATTATTTGAATGAAATCTATTTTTCGCAACTAAATATGGAAGTTTCTAATAAAAATTGTATTGCAACATGAATAACTTTGATTAAATCCACTAAACAAATACTCCCTTCTCGCCTTGAGTTGTCCCTAATTCTTTACTCTAAATGCTTGCCAATCTTTAATTTCTTATCATAATCTTCCCTAGAAAAGCCGTTTGTACCACACAGGAAACAACAAATAATGTTGTAGCAATAATAGTAATGGTTGGCTACGCTACTGTCCCCTCCCTTCAGATGCTGCTCCCTGGGTGCGATGCACTCCTTGCACCCATAGGATAGCGCCTCTCTGCGTGGCAATAAGTTGTTTGCAAGGCTCGACTTTAGTTGTAGAAGTACCACTATTTTAGAATTGTCCAAGAAGAGGGAAAAGATAGAGGAAGGGCGACACAGATGTAAAGGACCGATTTGAGACATCTCTGAATTGAAATGCCTCCGAGAGGAAGACATGCTCAAGGGTGGAGACGAGGGAAGGAATAAGAGCGAAAGAATCGGTTGAAGAGGGGGGAAAAAGAAGGTGGCAGTGAAGTGGAAAAGGGGACGATAGAAGGGCTTCCACGCCAGAATGATGACAATGAGGGAATATGGCTGAGAATGACGAAGGGGAAATAAGAAGGGGATGGTTTTTGGATGAGGAAGAAAGGGTTGGAAAGGAAAGATAAAAAGTAAAAGCGACGAAGGAGAAAAGGGTAAGATGAAGGAAGTAGAAAGAGCGAGAGAAAATGAGAATGAGGAGGGGATGTGAAAGAATACTGAAAAAATATTCTATAAGGTGGAAGAAGAGTGGTAGAAATCAGGAATGATTTAGTCAAAACGTATGTTTTGATGACAAAAGATCAAAAAAGAGTTCAGCGGAAGTTGACCTAGTATTAGTACTGAAACTTCCAATACAAATTTGTCACCAACGAAGTTCCGTTCGTGTCTTAGCGATTAAAAGAGCTACTGCTATCTCGTTGAACGTTGCATTTAATTATATAAGATATAATTAAATCTGAATCAACTACTGTAACGCAAAATATAAGTATAAACTTAAATTTATATTAATAAAATGTGAATTGTATTAACCATAGGGAAGGAAAATCTGCTCGTTCTTTCCTTACAACATTACTAAAGTACGCAGGGTAGATTAGTCAAGGAGTTAATAAACCCCCTGCCATACGCCATTGGCGTCTCGTAGAGTATAAATCTAAACCCGTCGCCGCCGTCGCCAATCGGCACAAGTTTCGAATCAGTCATATAATTAGAGTGCATTTTACATTCCCTAAGTTAATGCCTGGAATAAAAAGTGACGAAAACGTTGTTTTGGAATTGGTTTGAAAGTAGAGCAATACTATTTACTCAATTCCTTCAATTGTGGAATACGGTTGTGACCTACAAGACGTACAGCCGGCATTGAAACATTTTTCCATTAAATTGTATTGTCAAATTTCGCATTAATACTTCTTTTAATTTCATAGAAAAGCAATTCTTTGTGGCCATGAAAAATGTTTTTAAAACTTGTTCAAACGTTATCATTGTCAAATTTTAGGCTAAGGAACAGAAACCGTAATTAACCGAGTCAGTTTCTTGATTTTATAAACACAGCGAATATCATCCGTCATTTGCAGTAGAACCGAGCAAGCGACTCCTTTAAGGTTAATGTTGCCCACCCAAGGACTAGAGAGCAATTACCGAATAATGTAGTAAATGTATAAAAAATTGTAATGATCAAATTAGAAATATACTTTTTAATGAAAATTAAAATAAATATATTTCATTTCTGAGTATCCCCTCCTTGTATTAATGACCTTTCCTGTCATTTCATTTCCTACCAAAAAGTTTAGAAGAGCTGATGAAAGATTGGTTTTTTGATTCAGTAGTTGACGTTGGTGTACTACATAAACTTCCTTCAACTATTCTTACATTGAGAAATTTTAACTGATATACGAAAATTACTCAAATTAATTACTGATTTTGTGTTATGCTTCTACGACACCCAACCCGGCTAACCTTTTTTTTTACCAAATTTTCTATTGGGTAGTTAATATTTTTCCGTGAATTTCTTCAATTGCCAAGTATAATGGCCCTGAAGTCATTATTCAAAGTGCAAAAGAAACAGATTTTAAACAGTGGGTGTTTCTTATGGGATTTAATACAAGCCAATTATAATGGCACAGAAAACGTCAATATCGGTAATTTTTAATATTTGTTTCGTAAGAACACATAAATTTCGTGAAATCGAAAACTAAGTTTCATTTCCTGAAGTATAGAATGTTAGGTTAATATATTAGCGATTATATACGTTAACAGTTAATTATTTGTCTACGGTCAGTAGTAGAATTTTCTTATTAGCAAAACCATACCTCAAATCCCTCGCAACTAGACGTTTCGTGTTATTCTGCTTTATTTGGCAGGTTTTTCTTATAGGCTTTTCCTCCTTTCCTCTCTTCGCCAAACTCTTTAAAATCACATATTTTCTTTCCATCTTCTTTCATATTGTCCCACATCATGCTTCCTTCTTCCCTTGAAAGTCAAGAAATACGTACCATACATTGAAGGACGATATTGGAAACATCTCAACAACGCCACCGTCGCAAAAACGTGGAACTACCACGATTTATTCTGTAAAACGTCACCTGGCGCCAGACATAGACGCAATTTAAATATTTCCACGAATAATTCGAAACCTATGGCTAATATGAACAATTCTCATTAAATCTACCATTTTTAGGAATTCGTGAAGATACCTAACCACTTTGCCGAAAAGGAACAGTTTCCGTGCAGAAACTTTTAAGTTTGACAGATATAAACTAAGCCAACAAATTCCGTTCATCATTATACGTAAACGTAGTCGGCCCTCAACTGAAAAATGATGCCCATATTAAAATGTGGACAGCAGATCCATTCCCTCAAAACTCTTTTCCCTCCTTTTTTCACTTCTATGGAAAGTATTAAGAGCCTATTGAATATGATTTGTTGCTAGTAATCATAAAGCCATACCAAACTATTGTGATAAAAATAAAAATCTCTTCTGCTAAGCAATTAAAATTAAGATTGGCGATATAAAACTTTAACTTTAATTTTTATCAGTCGTTTTCATGAGGCCAGATGAAATTTATATCCAAGAAATAAAAGGAACAAGTATTCTCGCCAATTTTGACTGAGCCCAAGCAGATGATTATAAATTCAAATTGTTTACTAAAAATTTAAATACCATGTTAGATTATTAGAAAATTTAATAGAAGAAGTAGATTTCAAGAAAAGTTAGATAGTTTTTTATCTTTAAATTTATACTTTTACTTCATAATTACACAGAGAAAAGATTTAGCAAATAGCTACCAAGATATATAAGAGGCTGAATAGCATTCATTACAAGTTATATGAAAGTAGTGTAAACCTTTTCCATTGTGAAGCAGAAAACGTTAATACACTAACATTGAATTTTCTGAATATTATAAGAATTTTCATAAGGCTTACTCAAATGCAATATGCACAAGAGTTGGGATAGGGTGAAATAATTGTAACCCCTCTTCCACTCTTAAGCTAGCAAATAATGTACAAACCTGATCCAGTAGTACGCACTTATGGTAGCAATATGCTACACAGTATTTGACCATGTAGAATACAAAAGGTGGCAAGAACAATAACTACCCTAACTTGACACAGAAATGGATTTGAAATTCATAATACACAGAAAATTGAAATCACAAGCTAGCTATGATATGATAGTATTATATTTTTTTAAGAAAACCTTCTATGAGACAGGTATATATTCAACCATATACTATGTTACTTACCGTATTTAATGGCATATGAGATGCACCTTTCTTCTAAAATTATAGCTCAAAAAATTAACAGCTAGTCTTACAAACATGGTTTTCCCTTTTTTTGCTCATATTTGCAATATCAATGGTTTCATTGGGTAATCAAAAAACTTGATCAATCTGATCAAATAATAAAAAAATACAATGTAACAGGTTCTTAAATCTTAAAAATTAAATGGAACTGTAACTTAAGTTTCAACAGTGCAGTTTAAACTTAACTAAAACACACATGATTACATGTATTAAAAACATAAGAAAGTGTAACAAATAAGATACCGGCAAGTGAAGAGAGAAGAGGTATTACAAATAATTACTTATAAACAATAATTATAATATTATAATCATAAATAAATAATTACTTATAAATAATTGATGTGATTGAGATAAACACAGGATATGATTATAATCCTTCAAATTATGAAAATATTAAACAAAATAACAAGAAAAAGCCTTTTGCAGTTTGGGAAGACAATTAAAAATTGATAGAAAGATGAAAAATTATACAGGATATTATATACTTATACTTCATCATATTTTCAACAAAGATGAATTCCAGGCTGCAGAGAAACAACTCTCTCAAACATTCCAGGCTACTTTAAAACATTCTTAGAAAACAAAACCTACTCTTGAAACAAATAATGCAATGAGTACCAGGAGATAAATATACTATTAGTGCCTTCTTCAAAATTACCATTAATGTTTGAACTACCAAACCTCTCTTTCATATGAGAGGCAAAACAGGAAGTTTCTGTGTAGCATGATGAAACAATAGAGCTGGGATGATGCTAACCACAGTATTGTTCCTCTTCATAAAAGGTTGTTCATGATTTACATTATATTATTTTTATCAATCTTAGTTTGTGAATCTCTGTAAAAGTCATTTTCATTCAATTGCAGCATTCTATGAAATCATTATCATCATTTGACTATACAAACTTACATCTCAGTAGTAGGGGTTGTTTATTTTAGACTGATAAATAAAAACATTGAAATGACCTAATCGAAATGTCCAACCTTGAAATTACTTGATGTCAAAATAAAACTACTTGCATGATGAAGTATGTTTCAAATCTTGCTCGATACTCTGTAATCAAATCACAAAAATGTGAATCACCTTATTGTTAATTTTGATCTATTAACTACAGGAGATTGAAACTTTGGATTGGACTTATTTCATTTTTTTAATTGAAATCATACTAAATGCTTAAAATTAGGAAATGGCTGATTTGGCTGCAATACACAAACATTTATGCAACCTTCCTGGGATATAACAATCTGACATTGGCATGGAATTACAATACCATCTCCAATTCAATTAGCATAAAATAGAATCTGAGCAACACCAGCTATAAGGAAACAAGAACTAGAGAGGTTTAAAAGATACAGAAAGGGATTAATATAACATATTTTGTAACTTTTTCAAATGGTGCAACAAATTATGTGATTAAGTTTAAGGGATGGGATAACACATTCCATAACAACATAATTCAAGCTGAGAAAATGTTTCTCTAAAACAAGCAATTTCATAAGAATCCACACCATTTATATATAATTCATAATCATTCATAAATACATAACAACTTACACATCAAATAAAAAGTTATACAAAATGTTAACAAATATAGCAGTATCTTTCTCTCAGGATAACTGTAATAAACAAATGGGTAACCAATTATAAAAAATAGCCAAAGAAACTGAATAATGCAATAATTTAAACAAGAGTTTGATATAATAAATTAATTTCAGATTTGTAACAAAAACACATTTTGTTACATAAAATATGAAAAAAATATAAATAACAGATTTTGGACAGATATAAAAATTGAAATTGCCTAAATACGATCAACAAAAATAAAACAAAAAAATAAAGCTAATATAATATATGATACATTCTAAGTTTGTAAAGAAATAAAGAAGGGTCATTCAAAGATAGAAATGAATGTTAGCTGAGGTGAAAATCAGTTTTATAAAATTATCATTTTATAGACAGCTGTTGACACTGCATTTGGACTAAATACTGCATATGGGCATAAATTAAACAAGAGCTTATGCTATAAATAAAGTTCTGATTATTATAAAAAAAACAAATATTTCATTACATATAATTTGAAAATATATATAAATAACAGACTTCTGACAGAAATGAAAATTTAAATTCGCCTGTAACTGACCAGCAAAAACAATAGAGTATTTAACCAAACACTAAAATAAGTCTCACCAAACATAGCAATATCCTATGTCCATAAAGAAACGAAGACGGGTCATTTAAAAAGAGAAATGAATGTTAGCTGAGGCCCAAATTAGTTTAATGTTTACCATTTTCAGACAACTCTTAACACTACATTTTGACAAGTCCATTCAAAACCTCTACTTCTTCCATTCTGATAACACATTCAAGATTCACTCAAAGAGCTGGATTCCATAAACTACTATAAGATCTGTCCAGCGTAAATCATATATGATTGTCTTCGCAAGTGAACCTCAGTATTTCTACAAATATTCTCCAGTTCCTTTTAATGAACTATCAAATTTGAGGTAAAACTGGGTGCCTTGCATTAACCTGAATTAGGAATGACAGCTATTTATGAATTCTCACCAAAATCAGTTAGTCCACATAAATTACAATCCCAGAGTAATCAATTTTTCAATCTGAGAGGTAGCAGTGAAATAAATTGCATGAATACTTTCAATGAAACTCTGTAAAAAACTTCGTTATCATTTACCAGAAGATAGGGATTGAGGCTAGTATTTGCTATCACCATTTTTATCAAGAAGAGGTGATTCTTCTTTTGCCATCCTTCCAACAATATTCAGCTCATTCAAAAAAAGTTTTTTCACCTCCAACTTATTTGATGAGGTTATGTTATCTGCAAGCTTCTGCAATCTTACATCATTACCTACAAGCTTTTGAATGCAATCTTCACCATTGTCATCCATTTCTGCTTTCTCACTCAGGGCACTGCCCACACAAGATTGCATAGAAAATATCAAGTCACCTGACTTATTGCTATCATTCAAGTTAGTGACCCTTTCACTTTTAATTTTCAAAACACTGCTTTTTGAACTATTGCTTTGAGTTCTCTGCTCACTCTCACATACAACATTTGACTTACCAACCTCACTTACAGAAATACTCTGGGAAATAGGTGCTAGTTGTTCCCGTTCCTTAAATTCAGTCTGGTTCTCCTTTAATCTTAAGTTTTCCTCTCTCAATAAACGCTGCCTCTGAACCATTAAAATCTGCAAGGACATTAATGATAAATTTTTAGGAACAGTAAAGATAATACTTATGTGAAAAAGATGGTTGGTTCTTTGAATAATTTGCCCAAGGATAATAATAATAAAACTTCTATATTTAAGGGCAAGCTTGAGACTTATTAGTCTCTTCTTACATCTAACCCTTGGTCATTACAGATAGGATGATAGAGGTATTGGGAATTGAACTAAAGAAAAGCAACAAAAGAAGGAACTATTATGTAGGTTTGAAAGAAAACCAGTCTACACTTAGGAAAAAGATGGAACCCTTCAGGAAAACACCCACATGAAGAGGGTGTGAAAAACCTGCAAAATCTGCATTTTACAGTAGCAACTAAAGTTTAAAAGAGGGAAAATAAAGTAAAAGAAAGATGTGAGCAACATGGCTGGAAAAAATACACAAAAAAATGCATAATTCTTACAAATAATTCAGATAAGATCAGGTGTTGGATTTGAAATTATAAGAAGTAGTCAGTAATATATAATAAAACAGAATAATAAAAGGCATAAGAAAACATACCATAAAGATGGAATATTGGAATAATAAAAAAGTAATGAATAATAAACTTAAAAGAAAGATACACAAAAATTTAGAAACACATTTCAAATATACCAGTGGTAACGTCAAACTTCTCAATGGAAATTAACAAAATATAAAGGAAATATCACAATCTACACAATGATTACAGTAAAATCAAATAGAAACAAAAACTTATTTCTACCAATGGTGATGTCAACTTCTCAATCAAAATAGATGAAACATGAAGAAAATATCATAATAAATTCAATATTAATCACTAATATCATTCAATAATAATCTTTCAATTGCATCATGTGAGTAGCATGAAAGGACCAGAAACTAAATAAAAGAAGTTGGTATACGACAGAAGAAATTTTCTTAGGACATATGCAAATTCCACTAGGATGAACATATGAAAAATAGCATTCCCTTAGTAGCATGGAATTGATGCAGTATTGCAGTTCAATGGTTAGAATATCTGCCCAGAAAGTGAGAGAGTTGTGATCGTCATGTGCTTTTTTTCACATCTGTTCATCTTTGGGTTTTAAGGTACACACCTCTATGTGCAAAGTTAGACACCTTTCCCTTTCCCTTAAAAATAATGAATTCAAGCATTCATATAATTCAGGCATCATTCAAGTCCATGACCATTCTAACTTTGCTTAAAATTCAGCAGCATTTCTAATATTATTATGCTGAATTGGATAATTACTGTAGAGCTAATGAATTCCTGCATCAAGAATGATAGAACTTACTTTAAATTGATTATGAAGCCTATGATAATAAATTTCATAACTTATTCATACTACATAAAGTTTTATAAATATCAATCATGTTTAAAATTAAATTAAATCTCTTTGAGAACACATTGTTTGACATCTCCACGAATAATTTGTTAGTAAATATGTAAATCACGTAAAACTAGCTGAATGAAAACAATTATGACAGGATTTTATAAAAAGCAAAATCTTATCGTCTTAATAATTTTTAAAAATTGAAAAAGGACTTGTTTTACAAGCCAGGAACAAGTAACCCATACTTGGCACAAGTTAAGTGGTAAGGGCAATGGTTGCCTACACCTGGACTAGGTCATCAGGTGGACAGGTTGTATACAGCAAAATGTTTCACAAAATTTAAGTCTACCTTATCCAATTTCAAATCAAAAGCAATTACACCAGCAATCAAGAACCTTTATTCAACTTCCAATCTTTATTGTACTGTTTACAATGTCGGACCATTATTCCTTATTCAATTCAGCAAAAGAAATGAAGACAGCAAAAGATTTTTTTAAATTTTACTTGTAGTTCTTATGAGAGTATTTTTGAGTCATCTGCAGTTAAACCCAGGACAATTTGGAAAAAGTAACAAATGTAAATAATTAATTAGTCTTTCTTGTGAATCCTATACTTTTATCTTACAGGAAAGTGTAGCAAATTATTTCTTGAACTAGTTCCTCCATGGATTTCTTATATGAGTACTTGACATCAGATAAATAAATGTATACACAATGGAGATTATTGAAATCTTCAGCTGGGAGACAACCTTGGGCATTTATTTCCAAATGGCTACCAGCAAAGAAGTTAGCATTATCTTGAGTTTAATAATTATGGATAATTATATAAATCAGGTCACTGGCACTTACAGGAACCAGCATAATCATGCATGCTAAATCTTACAAGAAAATTTTCCTTCAAAATAATTAACTGGATAGAAAACAAGGAGGTTTATAGCATTATATAGCAAGGTAACTGATCTTTCCGGAATAAGGGAACTAGATTGTTATAACTTTCTAGAAGCTTTTAGAACTTGTTAGAAGCTTTTATATTTGATACCATAACAACAAAAAGACCCAACAGTTATTTATATACAGGTGGTCACACTGCTATATCTTTCTTAAAGATATCACCATCTAGTTCCCTGTCTTGGAAAGATCAATTACCTTGCTATATAACCATATAAATCTCCTCAATTTATATGCAGTTAAATACTTTGAGGGGAATTAATTTTTCTTGTAATATGTAGCATGCATGATTATACTAGCCCCTGTAAGGCAGGCAAATTTTTGTTCTCTCTACTGTCTCCTCCCATAGATATATCATGGTTGCACCCCTGTATCAGATAGATATCCCTGCAACTTATTTCAGAAAATGAAGATGACAGAGGCAACAGAGATAGAGAGGATTGGGAGCACCACTTCCACAAATGACACCTCAATAAGCAGTTCATAGTTGTTTTAGATGGAGTAAAATGAAAGCATTCAAACCATACCTGAAATAAATGCCTAGGAGAATGCCATGTTAAGCAACCCAGGAACTCTTGCCAGGAATCTTTTTAAAAAATGTACATTTATCTCTTATTTTCATCTTTTAAAGAGGGCATTTCCTAACTAGAATTCTTCCACAACTGTACAGCTGCCATTAGATTTTATGTATGATACCATAAAAACAGAAAGACCCAACAGTTATACACAGGTGGTTACATGGCTCAACAGCTCCACTACCTATAAATTCAGATAGCTTCCAAACATGCTTATGATGCTGGTATAATACCGTAGCTTCCACTGAGAATCAAACCAGAAACTGCTTTCTGCAACTGCAAAACCCACTTGAAAATTTAGGGACATAATAATCAATTAAGTTCAGCCATAATCCACTGATAATTTTCTCAATTTAAAAGGGTTGTTAAATTTATTAAAGATTCTGTTACAAAACTAGACAAATTCCACAATATAGAAATCTAAATTGTGGACTACCGTAAATAATCTTTAATAAATTATGGAGATGTTCCACCAGATATTGGTAGATGTTATGTTGATATATGTTTTGTTAAAAGGGTTCGTAACACCATATTTGATATTACCATTTTGGTCCATAAGAAAGTACACATACATCCTTCAGCTATAAAATTAATAAGAATTTCATATTTTGATAAGTAAAAGTTAAATCCTAAAATAGTATATAGTATAATAATGGATATGTCTGTATAACCTCATGGTTTAGAGGATTGTTCTGCTTTCATTTGCTTCACCATTATTGTTATTATCTGTAATTTAAATGCGTTGATAAGCTACTTACGATGAATATGGGGTTTGATTCCTTCAACACTAATATTTAAGAAATGAACCTCTCAAAGGAATAACATTTTTCATATGAGAAGTACTTTTTTCACAACTGGGTATTTTTATTTTGATTTTACTTTCATCTGCATTCGAGCAAAAACACCCTTCACACCTCAAATTATATAGTTATGATTACGTATTATTATGGGAAACATATTTCAGGGACTTAAGTTAATGAGCAGCTAAAGGTAAAATAATTTGATTACCTGTAGAGAATATATAGTATTATAGAATATAACCCTCACATAACACAATACATTCCTAGACCAGGCTACTTTATGTGAAATCACTCTATGTGAAACCCAAGTATCATAGTAAATACAGATCAATTTCTCAATCTCAACATCTAAGATTTTATTCATCATAACATTTTCCTAAAATTCAATATCTATGCTTGTGAAAATAATTTTGTAATCAGATATTGTAGAGACAATATTTTATTGTTTATTAATTTTATTTTCATAAAAAGTGTCCCAATTGATAGAAACATTTTCAAGTAAGATTTTTCACCTGTTTTGTATAATTTTAAAAGCAAAGGTAGAATTTATTCCCACAGGCTTCTCAGTAATGAAATCTAAAATTATATATTTTTTTTAATTACAAATGACTGCACCACAAAATTTGCATTTGTGCAAATCAAAATGGAATAAAAAACTAAAACCGTAAGAATATAATACAGCATTGTTCTGCCATGCTCTTTTATATCCTGGTAAGGTGATAGAGCTTCCTGAAATTCATGTTTGCTCTCTAAGCTCTAGGCAATGATAGATCGAGTAATATTACTTTTTTCTGAACTTGGTTATTTTTGCTAAACTGTCCTCATGAGCTTTTATGGTAAATATGGGCAGCTTGCTTTCTTCTAAAGTCACCAAATTGTCATCAATTACTGTTTCCTTTTGCTGAAATCAGCCCATTCCAGCAATCCCTCATATGCCAAATTATTTTGATGGTAATTAAACAATTTTTCTAGCTCCCTTTCCTGAATATCATCAAATCCTTCTCCCCTAACAGCTTTCGCCAGGTCAACAAATTCACTGATTTCATCTTAGTTTTAAGGAATTCATTAAGTAAGTTTGTTGAGGAAGATAAACTTTCTTCTCAAACAGAGCAGAAAATTCAGAGATGAATATTTTTGACTACTTATATTCAGCAGACACAATTTCTCCAACTAATTTTATTTTAAGAAAATTGTAGTTTCTAAAACCCCTATATAAAAAAGCATCTTCAACTTGCAGAGAAAGTTACAATTGTCGGATATTATGGATTCCCTCCTTGAAGATGTTTTATATTTATATATCAGAACTCAATAGTGCTATCCTGTTATTCTGATTTTCAATTCCCACACAATTATTTTTCAACTGCACTTAAACGAACATTTTATTTGGAAATTTTTTCAGTTTCTGAACACAAGAAGTTCTTGCACTACCTTCAGCTCTTATTTTCTCTTCATTTATCTGTATGATGCATAATGTCGCTTCATTTCCTCCATACTTTCTTCCCAGTGACAAACTTTTTTGATCTGCTTCTAATTTATGTAAAATTTTGCAGCCTGAGGTAAAGGCTATAGGCTGCACTTTCTTCTCATTCACCATTAAGTCTGAATACTATTTTTTTGTTCCATTAAGGATAAGCATTCTTTTACTACTACCACACTCTTATCTCTTCTCTCAATACTCTCACCCTTCGGATATCTTCTCGGAAAGTAAGAGATAAAAAAGCCAAGGCTATAAAAATAAATGTAGTAGAGACTTTGTATTCATACAATATAAACAATGTCACCTAAATACTTAAATAATATCCAAAGGACAAAGTGATGTAGTTGAACTTAACAAAAAAATCAAATGAATTATACAAAATAATTATTCATACAACAACAACACTAATGTCTTGATTTTTTTTGGATAAATTATAAAATTACCCCTAAATCATCAACATCTACCATGCATTCCGGATGTAAACACCAAGCATTCAAGTTATCTCTTTAGCTTATTGTTCACAGAAAGAATGAATCCCTAAAATGATTGTCCTTTCATGTATTTCTCTTATTTCACACTCATTGTCAGATTGGCTGAAGTAGCAGGGAGGTCACATATTACCGATTATATCTTCCGTAAATTGACTTTCTCTGAATTTATTTCATTGAAGCTAAATGATTGAAATTGCAAAAATAACACAATATTTTTTATGAAATGGAAAACATGTTTGTCCCTCTGTGGTTTGATATACTTCATCATCAATTCTGTATACATATGTTTCTGCTGATGAAAGGGTATAGCCATGAAGGGTCCGTATATTATGCTTAGGTTCACCTTCAGTAGTATGAGGAGTAAGTAGTGAGAAATTTACAAACAAAGAAGCCATACATTCAACCCACCTTAAGGAATTTCTGGCTACAACCCTGTACCGATGGTATCCCACACGATTATACTTTATTCTCCACCCTATTGCTATTTTCTTTTCCCCAGAGTTTGCATTGAAGGTTGTTGTTACACATTTCAGAAGTTTACGATATATCTTTTATGTTCACTGAAAATTTTTTATGCAAAAATTCCTATAACATTACAAGCATTACTGAATATAATCCATCACTCATAATCTTCCTAAAGTCATGAAATATGAATATATGAACAAATTTCAATAATTCTATGAAATAATTTGCAGGTAATGCAAAATAGTATGTATTAGCTTACACAGATTGGCTATTATTGTTCTAGGATTCACACAACCATTAATTCTCCAAAAACCCCACTTTTATGTGATGGTTTGAGTCTCTAAATGTGATATCGAGTACTTTAAATAGGTTTTTGATGCTTCATTCAAAAGAATCCTCAACAAATCTTTCTTAAAACTGTCCCATGTTCATTCTAGATTTTCTTAAATGAAAATAAACTAGTTTAAAAAACACTTACTTCCTTCTCAAGAGCTAACTTTTCCCTCTCCTCACGAATTAATCCTATTTCTTGGCGCAACTTCTCCATTTCCAGCAACATCTTTTCAACTTCAAGTTTAGACTTCTCTCCACTTTCTTCGCCATTTTCAACACTCACTGTATCTACATCAAGCATTCTTAATCCTCTCTTTAATCTTTTTCTATCTCTTAAGTGTGTGTAGAAATTGTTCACTTCCTCTTCTTCATCAGATGACACACATTTTCCCAGTTCTGCTTGGCAGACATTCATTGGAACACTTGGTGGAAGAAAGTAAACAAAATATATAGCGGATATTTTCAATTATTTACTAATGACTTATTCCATTACATTAAATAGAAATTAATTTATTATCTATGCAATATGATTACGTAATTATTAGATAATATTTTATGTTTGATTTAACAATAAACACTGTAAATTTAATGAAATGCACACTCAAAGTACCATCCAAACATCTCTGAAAAATGGCATTATGAAGTAACCATCAAAATTCATCTTCACTAAAAAATAAAGATAACCGCATTGTTTGGTCTTACCTGTCGTGATCGATTACGGCATTCGTGAATGCATTATTTCCAAGGATTCTATCCAATTCATTGAAAAAATGACACGTTTTTTTTCCACTTCCAGTCTTGTTACTATCCACTACCTCCTTGTAATCTCGTTTTAATCTTTTCATTCTGTCTCTAATCTGAGCTGTAGTGCGATGAAAACCTCGTTTCTCGAGTTTTTTGGCGAATTTCTCGTACACTTTTGCGTTGTTTGTGGTGCCATCCGTTACGTTAAGGATCTTATTTTCACTCCATAGACCTATGAGAAGCTGTGTCTCAGCCACACTCCAAGCCAACCCACGATTTTTTGTGGCCATCACGAAGTGATATCGAATTCAAGACAAGAAAATAGTGATACAAACATCAACCGCATGAAACTTATGGGTGACCTCAGATCAAAACGAACTACACCACAATAAATAAAGATCTTCAAAATATTTTGGCCCAAGAGATAACAGTAAGAGTACAAAGAAAGCCAAAGCAATTGGTCTCGTTACACAATTTTATTCCCCAACCGAGCCATGACAGAGATACAGATGTATAAAGAGTGATGCTGAGTAAATGAGAAATAACTATATTTACTGTGAGGAAGCGGACAACCTAACAGCATAATATACAAAGAAACCCAATGATATATACACTTCCCTGTATCAAAAAATACTGAACGTAACAAATGCACTCATTGAACCCAACGAAATTCTTAAGGCCTTAAGGATTACAAATTAAATACATAGTTCCCGTTGGCTCAACACAAATAATCTTGACATCTAAAAAAGTGTTACAATTATCCGACCGATGTTTTCCTAGACTGTCAATGGCTCCTAACAAAAACTGTCACTCATGAGATGATTTTGGCATCAACTTTACCCACTCTCACACACTTTGAGCATTAAAACGATTAACTCATTACAAGCAGTAAACCAACAAATCGGTAACTTAAAAGACATTTTTGTAGATAGCAGCACTACCAGAGTCAAATTAAAATTTACATTATTTACAAGTTAAGGCTATTTCTATTATGAGAAGGGAACCTGATCGCCTACGTTAAAAAGGCTAGGTGAACAGAAAATCATTACATTTTTGCGAC
>KZ309194.1:152425-172083 GCA_000376725.2 Ladona fulva | reverse complement strand
CATCTAGATGATATGTCCACTTTCAGCTAGATTGAAAGTTCTTCTGATGTATTAAAACTGTATTATCATTAAATAAAATAGATTTTTCGGAATATTAGCCACTTCATTCATTTTTAATTCGAGGAAGTACTCTCATGTATTACCCTTTTCAAATTTCCGGGTAGAAAAAACCCTCAATTTAATAATAAAATTATTTATTTTATAGCTCTATTCTGACTTTAAAAACTGAAGAACTAAGTTATTATGTCATTGATTAAAAGATCAATTCGAAACGAATTTTATGGAATTACTTGAATCCGAAGTTTCTGACCATTTTGTCATGTAACTTCGATAATAAAAATCGAAAATCATGTTTAATAGTTACATCAGCTGTTGGATCATTTATTGAAACATCAAAAAATTTGGTTTCCGTTAACTTAATAGTAATTATTGAAAAAAGTTTTTTCCTTAATTTTTATTAAATTCCAAATCTCATTCTGCTAACTTTGTTACTATAGAGATGGCTTTTACGTGAGATATGAATATTGGACTTTACGATGACTCCTATTTCTTTATAATTATAGACAATGATTCTTAGGGTGCAAGGCCGTATACGATGGAGCCTTTCTCCATCGGAAGGTCACATGTATCAAACTGCGACATAAAAAGAACAATTAGGCAGCACTTGAGTTCCGTATTATCAACATAAAAGTATCAAAGAAATGACCAAGGATGGCAACATATACGTGAAGGAATTTAAACAATAAAACTATAAAAAACAAATGGATTTTGGTTTTTCTGTTTTAATTCCTTCACGTATGTGTTTCCGTCCGTGGTCATTTCTTTTATACTTTAATGTTGATAATGATGTAGATGTAGCTTTGATGGTTTTGGTCTTTGAGTATAAAAATAATTATACGTCTAAATACTACATGACGAAGCAAATAGATTCGCTAAATGAACGAACGAAAACATTTTCCACTTTAGAAGTTTATTTAATTATGGATTGGGGCATTCCATGTCAAGTGGACCAATTTTAGAGAAATACCCCGCTCGACCATCACTGATTTCAATGAAAGTTTGTTTGAACATAGCTTTATATCTTCTATGAACATTTCGTAAGTTGTACATCCACCGATGAAATATTTGCTGAGATATAGTCATTTGTTTGACCCCCTACCGCGGCCTTCTACGGTTAGACATCGATTTTTAGCAAGTTTGAGACACGTTATCTCACGTAGTATTCCGTTGAGCAAAACAAAACTTGGTATTCTTATACAACCTATGTTGCTCTATTACACAAAATAATAAAAAATCTTTTATGAGCGAAATCTGCGAAGAAAACTTAAAGCAAAATCGGCCCAAAAAATTATGGCTCGAAAAAAATTTAAAGTTTGGCATTTTATATCTTTTGAAATAAACATACAATAAACACGAATACAGTCAAATATTAAAGCAACGGAAAGCATTCGGAAAGTGAAACTTTTTATTCGTGCACTTCGTAATAAATAGTTATATGATACAAAGTATCGCGTTACTGCTATGTTTATTTGCAGAGATATAAAATGCTAAACTTCAAATTTTTTTTCGCGCCACACTTTTCGGGCGGAGGTAACTTCATGTTCATCCCGATTTCTCGGGCCTTATACGCCCGCGATGAAAAACCGAAATTAGGTTTTTAGAGAGATAAAAGCATGCTCTTTCTTTTAAAAATAATTTGGAAAAGTTTCGAGAGGGTCTTTTTTTGTAAATGTGAGCTGAATATACCCAATTTTCGGCGTCGTAACGAAAATCGCAACATTTACACTCAATTTTTCAACAAACGGACGGCATTAAGAAAATGAAACTTTTTATTCCAACACTTTGTATACAGTAGTTATAAGGCACAAAATTTCGTGTTTATTGTATGTTTATTTCAAAAGACATAAAATGCCAAACTTTAAATTTTTTTCGAGCCATAATTTTTTGGGCCGATTTTGCTTCAAGTTTTCTTCGCAGATTTCGCTCATAAAAGATTTGTTATTATTTTGTGTAATAGAGCAACATAGGTTGTATAAGAACACCAAGTTTTGTTTTGCTCAACGGAATACTACGTGAGATAACGTGTCTCAAACTTGCTAAAAATCGATGTCTAACTGTAGAAGGCCGCGGTAGGGGGTCAAACAAATGACTATATCTCAGCAAATATTTCATCGATGGATGTAAAACTTACGAAATGTTCATAGAAGATATAAAGCTATGTTCAAACAAAATTTCATTGAAATCAGTGATGGTCGAGCGGGGCATTTCCTTGAAATTGGTCCACTTGACATGGAATGGCTCGATTGCGAAATCAGGAATCTCTTGATTTCATAATCTGACTGAAGGAAATTCCGAGATTTTCAGAACCAATGCGTTATTTTAAAACGTTCAGTAATGTTTCCATAACTTCAGTTATGTTGACTCAACTGTCTTCATTGTTATCCCGAGGGAAACAGAAACGTAGCCAGATTGGTAGAAATTCTAACCACATTGGCAGAAAAAAGAAAAATGGAACACGGCTGTAAATGAATTAGAGGTTTAGAAACAGGTCGTAGGTCGGCAGGTGGACTTCTTTACGTTGGCACTGAAGTATCGATGGTCTCCTTTTGAAAGTAGTTCTGATTTTATTTGAAGAGGTGGAGTCTTATGACTTTCTGCTGTCACGTTACGGATTTTTCAAACTGCCACATGTCAATCTTAATTAATATGAGAGAGAAAATCAGATTAGCGTTGGTGTCGACGGAAGAAAAGTGCCAACCACTCATTAATATTTAAAACCTTTTTTAATCTTCTCTTAACATGAATGTTAGCTATCGCTAGAATAAAATCCATAATCAGTTTTGGAAATTACTATGGGGCATCACCGCAAACACTGGTGAAGCAAAATCATATTCAATAAGGTTTATTTTAATACGAATCCAGGTGATTGCAATGCAACGTAGTTAATGGATATCTAAAAATTTTAACCTTGCATAATATTTAAGTTATCCAAAACGGGAATTGAAATATGAATTTTAGTTCTTTTTTAAACCTTCATAATGTTATCGAGAGTGAAAGGGCTCCCGGATAGCCAAGTGGGCAACACGTTGGACTTCGTTGAAAGCGGTCCCGGGTTCGATTCCCGGTGGGGGCTTACGTACGAAATTAACAAATTTGTCGAAGCAATTTCAACAATGCTACTACTTCGAGCGTATCAAAGTGTCGGTACGCGATTCCCTCTGTGAGGAGTGTGATGTGAATACTCATATTTTCACCGTTCGCTCTGAATTCGCTCTCCAGCGACGACAGGCATCTTTGGAGATGCTCCGGTAAGGTACGCAACCCGAAAATTTTTGTTTAAAAACCAAAGCAAAATAACACAACCCCAAACACCTAGCAAAGTAGTTAAAAATTACAAACCGAGGGTGAATGTGTATTCTATAACGGAAAGTCAATGGTGTTTAAATTTTACGAAATTTGTCTGTGAGGTTTTATATAACCTCGTTGTGTTTAACTGACAATTCTTGCTGTAATGTAGCATAAAACACCGCTGTTCCATAGAAAGAAAGGACGACTAAAATGTAGTGAAAGAAAATAGAAATTACGGAACGTTTTTTCAATTATTATTTCGTTCTACATGTTACCAGAACAGGCTTCCGTTCCTAAAAATGTCGATTTTTCGCTATTCTTCTCGAGAAAGCGATGTTTACAAACGCCGATCTGACCGAAAAACGCCCTCGAAGGTACTCCCGAAGCTCAAAGCGAATATACGTCCTTTTTACCGTCCCACCATAGCACCCGTTTCACTCCGCGCGCCCGTAAGATTGTAGGGGTATGGGATTGTCGAATATTCGCTGAAAACGCATTCTCCCGGTTTGTCTTACGCGCGAGAAATTATTTGAAATCACAAGAGAAGCCACTCCTCGATCGCTGGGGTATCTGGTGAACAAAGGATAGAACTAGAGCAAATCCATTATTGCGGAGAGAGAAATCTGTGGTAGTCCACTTAAAATCATTGCCATAACCGCAGTTTCAAAGAAAATTATAAACTAAAAATATATTTTAAATGCGCAAGGTTCACTTCGTACGTGGTTCATATATTGTGAAAATACGAGTTTTTAAGTGGGTGAAAATAATAAAGGCTGGTGGACCTCATCACAATATTTACCATTTAATGACACCATTTCCATTTTGATGTAAAATATGTGAGACAAAAGGGAATACAGTTGAATCCTTTTTAAATTTTAATCCAACGATGCCGTCTGAATAACGTAGACATGCTTGTAACATGATAGATGTATTTACCAAGAGTATTTTTGATCTTTTCTTAAGTTATCACTAGTATCACTCCATCATATTGATTGTGACATGGTTTCGTTAAAATTCACTAAATGAAAATCATCAAATTTATTTTATATTATGACATCATGAAATGTTTGAAAGTTGTATCGTCAAAACCCTTTTTCGTTTATATGGCAGTGGTTTTAATGTTTTGTGAATTACGCATTTAGATTCGCCCACAACCTACCTGTGTTCCAGCATCCAAGAAAAATTTTAATTTATGTCTTGTATCTTAAATACTTAAATCTTGAGTTTTTAAGCACATCTCTTACTGAATACAGGGATTCTAAGTCGATTAAGATTTATTTAAACACATGTTACTTGATATTTCTGTAATGTGCAAATGTCCTTTAAACATAAAGTCATAGAAAATCATTTTCCTTTTGCAGTGTAAGTCCTTCCACCGAGAAAGTTGGAAATCAACCATCTGATTGCATCTTGAAAGGAGCCTTAGTATGAAAACAAGATACGAGAAGAGTGACTAATTTTATGAGAATTGAGGTACCTTCACTGCCTAATTTTGGTGTCTTGCTGAAGGTGCTTCCTGGTCGTTCCCATAGGTACAGGGGATGAAATCGATGGATTAAGTTAAAATCGATATTTGTAGCCTGAAGGGCGGTAGAGAATCCCTGTTGTTGTATTTTGGTTATTCTGGATTAGATTAGTTTTGTGATCACAAGGGAGTAGCAGATATGGATGAGGACTCTGCAGCCCTTTACGACAGCTGTGTGAACGTGACCAAAGGTGGTTATCCCCTTCCTGAATGAGCAAAGGCTAGTTTCCTCTTAGGGAAAAGCTTCCTTGCTATGGAGACAATTTAGTTTATCATTAGCCGAATTCCATGCATTGTTTTTTGGGAGACTAAAGTACCTAGTGTGTCTTCAAGAAGTGTGGAATGGAAGCTCTAGTTTCTTCTCCAGAAAGAGCACTGTACTCTGTAGTAGTCAATCCATGTCATTCAGTCAGTTGTAAGTGCTTATTGTCAATTATTTTTGGTACAGATCTTATCTTGTCATCTATGATTTTCCCAGATTGATAGATATCTATAACAAATCATTGGGTTGGAAGACAATATGTATCTTTTCTTAGTATATTTACAGCTGTTATAATTAACTAATTATGTTTTAAAGTATTATTTTCTTAATAGGTTTTGAGATCATAACTTTGAAAAAATTGGAAAATATATTTGTAACAGTAGGTTTCAAAATGCAGCTTGAAAATCAGTACATCTAAACGAAGCAACCTTTATATTGGCAACTGATGTAATGAGTATTCTCAATTAAAATGGATTTAACATCTATAACTATATTGTGGCTGGATTAATTTAAAGGAGATTATATTTTAGTTATATCAATGACATTCATGAAATTACTTTGAGATTGAACTTACCTACCATCAAATATTGATAATATGTTTCAGACATTGACTAAATCCTTTTTTTTTAGTTTGTTTTTGTGCCTTGTAGTTACTTAACAGATCATTATTTTGGGATTGGCCTTATTTCTTTCTTAATTTATACAGTTTTCATCCCATGTTCTCAAAACCCTCCCCTATTATTTCAGCTATTATGATTACTACTATCTAAATCCAAAATATATAACTTTTGGTTGGATTTTACTGTCAGAAATAGCCTAGTCATAAGGGAAGACTTAAATAAAGGTTATTTCTAATAGAATTAATCACTTCTTGTTACTTAATGACAGTGATGTTTAATAACTATGAGTAATGATATTTTCAACCTGTTTCCTGTAATGTATTTCAGTTATTGTGTAGAATGACATGAATGGATAAATTAATGAGGTTGGTTAAAACTTATCACCATATTGCTGGTGGTAGGATAGTTAATTGATGACTTTATTCGCTCATAATATTTAAGATTGGTTATAATATATCTCATTGATTTATATCACTAGGAATTATACATATCAATTTAATATTTGGACAGGATATCCTGATCAATTCTATTTAAAGTTTGTCATCTTTGTGGCTGAGAAATTAGCAGTATGAAGTACTGGAGTGATATTTGTTGAATTTAATTAGGTATTTGTTTAGAATAAAAAATAGGTCTTTCTCAGCTGGAATCTTGAATGATCACTACCATTATTCTCATGTAATGTATATTTATTGATGAATGTTATTCCTAACAGTATGAAATGTGTGCAATTCTTCCTTTGGTTAATGACTTTCTAAATTTTGCTCTTTATTTCGTAAATGTTCTGAAAACTTGCAGTTTTGTATTTTCTTTTTCTTTACTTGGTGATTTCTTTTTAAGTACTAAATTTCCTAAGTCTGCCTCTGCGCCCTTGGAAGACAATCTCAGTAATCATCATTAAAATGGCAATGGAGAGATAAGAGATTGCAATATGATTGATAATGATTATAAACTCATACTTGTTGAATTCTGTAAAAATGAAGCCTCTCAGTTGTCTAACTGATTACTCAAATTCTTCATTACTTTTGCTCAGTATTTTAGTGTTTTTCTTAGAAGAAATTGAAGCTGATATTTTCAGTTTATGAAGCATTTATAATAGTTTTCAAATTTTAGAAGGTTATTCCAAAGATTCATTGAAACTCCTCAATATCTGTTTTAAAACATGCAATTCCTCAACATTTCCCTTTGGTTTCCCTATATAAAACGATAGGAATTTTAATGCTTAACTTAATTCACATAATCATAGTGGACTTTTCATTGGGCTTAATGAATAAGATTCATGATGATGTGCTTGGGACTTTGGACCAGTGCTTAACTTCTTATCGATTAGTTTGATTAGATGTTATTTCTGCTGTTTTGAAAAAGAAAAACATATACAAGATCATGTTTATATCAATAATTTTAAATTAACCCGTTAGCGCCCAAATTATTTTTTTTCGGAATTTTGTCATGATTTTCACAACATACAGTAGTTTTGCAAGCAGAAACACAATGTCATATTTATTTTTTTTGTTATGTTTATAGTTTTTGCATAATTAGCTGTCCTATATATAGGACGCTGGGCGTTTGACCCATACAATGCTTCCCAGTACACGTAAATACACATTCAATGAAATAAACCATAATGCTGACGAACTCGCAACGTCCTTGCCCACAAAGTATCCCGAATGGCTTGGAGAAATGTTTTGCCGGGATAGCTAAACGGTCAGAGCACCCGACCGGCAATTGGGAAACCCGGGTTCGATTCCCGGTCCCGTCAGACCTTTTTTTCAAGTCCATTCTTCCTTGGGATAAACCATTATTTTCACAAGAATGGTACAAATTTGTTCTTTGGTACTTGTAAACAAGAATATACATAAATGTTATATAAAGGCAGTATTGTCTTTAATTCCACGTTTCACAATTTATATTAACAATATAATTGAGCGGCAATTTCTAGGTATTGCTCCCAAGAGTCATAATATTTGATAGGTTTTTTTAAGTTCGCTTATATATATTACAATAGGTAACTACTGCTTACAAATAGTATTTATTGACTGTCATATGTAATTAATCACATGCCTGACCTAATTCTTATGATACAAAGGAAAGCACTTCATGCACAAGGTGACATTACACTTTTTGCAGTATGTTAAAGGCTTGCTAGAACAAGATTTGTATTGGCATCGCCGCTGTTTGTCTCTTTTTTCAATCATGTGTTCTTTTCCATCATATCTAATGTAATCTGAATTGGTGGCTCTTGATGTTGAAAGAAAACTGAATGGCCTCCCGCGCTGCACTCTTTTACCATATCCTAATTTTAGATAAGGTACGGTTATCGCTCTTCTGAAATCTTTAATGGATATAGACTGTTTACCATGAATATCGCGGTACAACAAATAAGCATTCACAATAGACATGTCCACAATTCTCGTGAATACACTCCAATACCATTTTTTACCTTTGATTGCAATTGCATGTTTTTCAAGTAACCAGTCATGCATATCCACACCGCCCATATATTTGTTATAGTTATTTATTAGAGCAGGTTGTGGTACATAGGCTTTTGCACTTCTTTCCTTGCACCATCTCATTACTTGCACAGTGGGTTCAAGAGTATCAATATTTGTAGCCACTGCTACACATTTATTGTCTTTCCATCTCACTATGAAAATCTCATTATTCGATTCAAATCTGTAATCGTTGTATCCTCTTGGGAACTTTTCTAGCTCTTCGGCGCTCATCAGTGTGCATTTTCCCATTCTATTTTCTCTAATCGTCCCAGTTGCCCTTATTCTTTTTCTCTCAACTCATCTAGTAGCGCAAAACTTGTAAAAAAATTACAAAATATATTACGTGACTTGACGGATCATCTACAATGGAAAGCATTTGGTTCATAACTCGTGTTCCTAGCGGTGCATTTTTAATGTTCTCAGATTCTTTACCGCAGTACAGTGAAAAATTATAACAATATCCATTTTCTCCAGAGAGTGCCCATAATTTATAGCCAAATCTAATTGGTTTACTCCTAATGAATTGTTTAAGAGGATGGTGCCAATAATACCTAATGATCATTTCATCGACAGACAAGTTTTTATGCAATATTTTCCACTTACGAAAGTTAGCATTCACCATATCTATCAGAGGTCTAATTTTTAAAGAATCTGTCATTCTTGTTATCTTTTGCTTTTGCATTATTTTGAAAATGGATTACAGATTTTATCTCTAAATATGTATTTCTGCTCATGGCATCTCGAACTAGTGGAACACCGAGATCTTCCTGGTCACTCCAATAATCTCGCTCACTTGGCAGGGTATGATAACCCGAGAAAATTAGGATCCCAAGGAAAATCCTAGATCTTCTACGGAAAGATTAAATGGTGTCCCTTTCTTATTTGTAGCGTATCTAGTAGTCTCCTCCATAATCATTGCAAACACATCGTCACTGAAAAACTCCTCGAACAATTGCATGGGGGAGTGTTTCTGTAAGCACGATTTTGCTGCCTCTAAGTTTTCTTTAGCCATGGTTCCAGTCTTTGGGAGAGTAGAATAACTGGGATATACTTTCCTCCACTTTTTAATGTCTGATCTGGATTTTAGTAGGGTTTAGTACCTTTTTAGTAGGGTTCAAAGACGTTCAATGTGCCCTATACGTATGTAGCAATGTCCCGACTCCGCAACAATGTTTCCATCTACCAAACGCCCAGCGTCCTATATATAGGACAGCGAAATGTAATGCCAATTCCATAGCAAAGAAAGAATGAAACTTGAGAAATAACAGCGTGAAATGGATATTTCACTCATATACTGTCAAGCAATATGCATATGACCGGTATCTTTCATTTTCAGAAATTTTTATAATTTTTTTTTACATTGTAGCTTCACCGCATTAAAGAAGCCGATTTTCACAGACTTATAAAAGTAGTTCTGTTGAAGCTCTGAAGCAAATTTTAATGTTAATATCCTCATCAGTCCCGGTGTAACAATTTGGTATCATTTTATCACATTCCCGTGAATAACAAGTGAGATATCGCTCAAAAAAGTGAGTGTCCTATAAATAGGACGCTGGGCGCTAATGGGTTAATACAAAATGCTAGCTCAGGTCTCAATGCTCTAGGAAATATATATTAGAAAAAAACAGAGAATGCTTAAGGAACACTAACTTAGATTTTAGTAAAACATGATATAGCCAGGTGGATTCTGTTAGTTAGTTGTGTTCCTGCTCTTGGTTTATTCTCTCTGTGTCATCCACTCCTTACCCCTGATGATGCTCTCTTTGAGATTCAGAAATACCTATTGAGTTGAATCAGCTGATTTTTGATGGATGTGGTGTTTTACTTCTCTAAACATTTCTGCCATCAGTTATCAATTTTATCTTAAAAAAATACATTGCATTCTTTCCCTCTAATTAGTTCTGCTAGTATTCCAAATCATTCCCTCTTCTATAATCTTATAAAGTGTCTCTTCTCTTAATTTTAGCTTTAGGGATACCTTTTTTTCATTAATTTTGTAACTTCAGTAGTTATTCATTTTCTTGTCATTTCTTCTGAACCTTGCAAGGAATTAGGAACTTTTGTTAGGTTGGTAAAACTGTTGGTATGCTGTTTTTTCATGTTTCATAATTTTATTTTTTCACTAGCAACAGTCATTTTGATAAAATAATAATGCTGTTTTCCCATGTCTCATACTTTTATTTTTTCAGATCAATTTTTGCTTTCTGTACTTGTATTTTGATAGGTCTATTATTTCAATGACAATGCTCAGAATAGTTTTTACTTTTAATTCTTCTAAATGTAGAATGAATCATATCACTGAGAGTACAGAAAACAAAGAAGGGAGATGCCACAGCTACAGAAAAACAATTGGATTTTTGAGTTCTGAGATAGACCCAGGTTTCATGTACATTAGCAGACGCTTTGGAGGGTGAGGAGTCAAAATGAAACTTGAAGAGGTCCCTTCTGACATTTCTTTATTGATCTCTGTAGTAAAATGTACACCTCAAAGACATTAACAATAAAGCACATACAGATCTGCTCCTGGTGCCTTCTTTGCTGCAATTCCTCCATATATTCAGCCTAGAAAAGAAAATTCATCACTGAAATAAAATCACTGAAATAGAAGTTTTAGGCATTAAAACAACACATTGGAGATACTGCAGATCAAATTAGTAAAAAATAGCATATTATGAAAAGTACAACTGTCTCTTTGAATAGGACAATTTATTCCTGAAAATGAATGTAAACAAAAGGTTTACTACATCTGCAACAATAGCAAGGTAAGTTTAACTTAGAACTTTTTTAAATCATACCACAACAGTTTTAAGCCAGTCTCAAAAAAATTGAAACCTTTTCATTGTAATTTAAATAGCGCAAAATAGGTTTGAACTTCCAGAAAGGACAGCTTGAACTTATCACCAAAAAGGATAACATATGTACAATGAATAAATTTAATTTGTCTAAATTACTTACTGAATTGAAAAGAGTTAAGAACAAAATGTTAGGATTTCACTTAATACAGTCACAGAAAACTATAACATGTATTTTATAATTTTCTACTGAATAGACTGCAATTTTTGGAGTAAATCTAATAAGGTGCTTGGGTCTCGAATTTATACCAACAAGAGTAATATTTGCAATATTTAAAGATTCAAAAATTTTTTATGAAACTTTGCTTCTTGTAATAAAATTCAACATGAAACAGTAACCTAACACAAGAAATGACAAAATTTGCAATTAGAATGCAAAGAATCACCAGTATGTTAGTAATTGGTGTTTTTTAGTTATCTATGCATAAACTATCACCAGAACCACTTTAAAAAATAATACCTCAGGGTACCACTGATTGTATGGCATGGCATTTAACGTATGGTAGGCTACAGCATTAGAATATCGAATCAGGAACACATTGAGAGTTTAAATTCACTCACATAAAAGATAGATGCCAAAATTGATTTAACTTCAACTTAAAACATGCAATTCCTCAACATTTCCCTTTGGTTTCCCTATATAAAACGATAGGAATTTTAATGCTTCAAGGTTGCTTTCCACTACATGGTCTACTGACTTATGCTTATTACACTTTATAGATAGTCTCATGCTATCAACATGCATTAAGTACAATAGTGAACCAAAGAATATTTAGTACCTGGTAAAAAAGATATTTAATGTGGGTTGAGTCTAATGGTTAACTATCTCGAAAGCTCAAATGCAAACTCTACATTTAATTCTGATTCCCTCTATATCTCTTTATATAGACGCTTTACCAGATATATATATGTATATAGGATACTAAAGATGAGGCGGAAGGAATAGCCTCACAGAGCAGGCGATTTTTTTCCCGTAAAGCCCTAGGTTTAAACTCTATGGAAAAAAGCGGACATCCATCCTAGGCATCATAAGTTCGATTCTAGGAGGCCCCAAAAACTGCCATTTCCCATAAGAATGGACGGTATTTCTTACATTTTTCAGAAATTTTTTTCAGGTACTTCTCATAAAGCTAGGGAAATGAAATTTTAACTGCAAGTGCAGTAGGTGACTCTCTTCCATGTACCGAAAAGAACGCTACCATAATGATCGTAGGTTCGACGCTAGGTCAATGTAAAAAATTCAAAGGGATTAAATCCCAGGGACCAGGGAAATTAAAGGTATTTAATTGCTTATCTGAAGCAGATTACACATCTGCTCCGCACATTTATCACGGTCTCCCAGAGATACCGTCCCTTTCAAACATTTGGGATGGGTGAAAAGAGTTTCCTTTTGACGTAAATAGATTGTCATTTTTTTAAAGCAGCCAACGGCACAGTTCTGTTGCGCATTTTTAATTTGGAACACTTTTGGAGAGGAATTATTCTTGAAACTATAGAAACAGTAAAAAGCGAGATCCAAATCGTCCAGGACCAAATCTTGGAGGACCAAATCGTCGAGGACCAAATAGTCGAGGACAAAATCGTCGAGGACCAAATCGTCCAGGACCAAATCACCGAAGACCAAATCGTTGAGGACCAAATCGTCCAGGACCAAATCACCAAACACCAAATCGTCAAAGACCAAATCGTCGAGGACCAAAAAGTCCAGGACCAAATCACCGAGGACCAAGTCGTCCAGGACCAAATCGTCGAGGACAAAATGGTAGAGGACCAAATCGTCCAGGACGAAATCACCGACGACCAAATCGTTGTGGACCAAATCGTCCAGGACCAAAACACCGAGGACCAAATCGTCGAGGACCAAATCGTCCGTGACAAAATCCTCCAGGACCAAATGACCGAGGACCAAATCGTTGAGGACCAAATCGTAGAGGACCAAATCACTGAGGACCAAATCGTCAAGGACCAAATCTTCCAGGTCCAAATCGTCCAGGACCAAATCACCGAAGACCAAATCTTTCAGGACCAATCGTCGAGGACCAAATCGACCATGACCAAATCGTCCAGGACGAAATCACCGAATACCAAATAGTAGAGGACCAGATTGTTGAGGACGAAATCGTCCAGGACAAAATCACCGAGGACCAAAACTTACAGGACCAAATCACCGAGAACCAAATCTTCCAGGAGCAAATCGTCGAGGAACAAATCGTAGAGGACCAAATTGTAGAGGACTAAATCGTCGAGACAATCGAGTTGTTGACGGATTTACCAAGATGTCCTTTCTAGAACCTGTACGGGATGCTTCTTCCTCCAGCGCTATTAATGTGTTATTTTATAATTTATTTCCCAAATTTGGATATCCAAAATCCTTGGTATCTGATAATGCCACTGCTTTTAGAGCTGAAGTATTCAAAAATATGTGTTTCTCGTATGGTGTTAAGCATATATTTACTTCAACATACTACCCTTGTCCCAATATTGCGGAGAGAGTTCATAGAAATCTTCGTTTTGCCCTGACTGCTTTTACTCAGGAAAATCATGCTACTTGGGATCAGTTCTTAGGTGATCTTTCCTTTGCTTTTAATACTGCCACGCATGAGGGGACAGGCTATACTCCTTGTAAACTCTTCTTTGGCAGAGATATCCCTCATCCTTTAAATAATGTGTGGAAGGTACCTATTTCTATTGCTGATAATACCACTTCTGAAACTAAATTAGCTAATTACTGGCAGTCAGCTGTGAAAAATTTAAGTAAGGCACATAAAAGATATGCTTCTGCTTACAACATCCTACATTCTAAGCCAAAATTTAACTTGGGGGACATGGTACTTAACCCTTAATCATCCTGTTAGTTCCAAGTTGAAACACGGAACTGCCAAACTGGAACCTTTGTGGGTTGGACCTTTTGAAATTGTACAATTCTTGACTCCTGTCACTGTTGTACTAAAAATTGGTCCAAACAATGAAAAAATTTGTCATGTATCTCATCTTAAACCATATCATGGAAGCAAATCATGATCTAGGCATTACTTTATATTATCCAATGCTCTGGGCTTCCTCGTGGTATTTCCTTACTTATTTTTACCAGCCTTTTTCCTTGCATGGCTGAATTTCTTGTGGATTTCTCGTATCTCCAGTGAGTTTCCCTACTCATTCCATTTCGGGGATAAAACTGTGGCGTAGAGGTTAGGAATCTCATCGTTCGGATCACTATGATTCCGCAATCACCCACTAATACTTAAAGCTAGTATTTTTCTTTGCTTCATGCAATTTTGGCTTTCCGCTGTTTGATTGCACCCTAAATACCTCAATTGGGTGTCATGCCATCTAGGGACCTTCTTGTTTTCGGAAATAATTGAAAGATATTTCCAACTGCATATATATTTAATTAACGTTACACCGTCACTGACGAACTCTTATGTCTTCCCTTAGGATAAAATAGGTAATTTCCGGAGACATTACAAATAATTGAATTACTCTCATCTCTTAATACATATTAATTACCTGTGTTAAGGAGATATTTCAGAGTGGGATTTGTTATTCGCGATTCATCTTTTCTAAGAGGGTATATTTCGAAGCCTAATCATCTCCTCAGTCATTCATAACTGCTTCGTTTAACGTGATTCTCATTCTGTTTTCTTTAAAAAGATAGCCATACTTGGTATAGAATTTAAATGCTGTGAACACCGCCAAATTTTCCAGCATTAACTGATCACGGAATAAGATTAACATATAGTATCCAATTTACAATGTAGTAAATAGCCTTACACCAAAAACAGATTCATCAAAGAGAGCAATATCATTTGGTAGCTTCGGCCCAACCTTATGATTCGCTCGAAATGAGATTTGTCTTTCGCGCGGGTAAAATACGCGGGAAAAAGAAGTAATTTCGCTTCTCTTTATCCATGCACTTCGTTTGTTTCCCGCCCTTTCGTGCAGTTCAGTGAATGTGCTTCCCGAGTGTGTCAATTCCTCTGTGCTATTCCGCCTTTGAGAATATGGAATGTCGTTTGAAACCATACATAGATTTCTCAAATAACTTTAACGTGAAAAATGAATTGCTAATTAAAGGATATATTACGAATACATTTCATAGATCTAGCTATTGTGAATTTCGTTAGATGCTATCGGAACGATTGAATTCACGCGAATACCTTATACCTATAAATTTCATAGCTGTGCTTTTACTTCCCACATTTCCTCTCCATGCCATTAATTTGGTCGATATCGAATAGTGCAGTATAATTTACGGTGATTCCTTTTATGAACATTCCTTGCAGACCTGTGTGCCATGGAAGGCCTTCCTCCAAATATTACAACGTTGACAGAGGAACTTCTTCGACTGATGGAATTGCGACGAGAGAGAATTACTCTGCTGAAGGAAAAGGGATTTTTGGCTGCAATTCGACGGAAGAATATCAGCGGTGGGCTTCTGCAGAATGTCTTTCCAAGGACGACCCAGCATTTGCCGCCTTGCTTCCCTCCTGGTAGCCGAGAAGAGGCAAAATAAAGAAGTAATGCTTCAGTGTAGTGAGTGTTTATGTCGGTAAAGCATTGTTTAAGTGTGTGTAATATTCAGAGTTAATGGTGATAAGTGTGTATAAGTAAATAAATGGAGATATCTGAAGACGGAACTGCTTGGAATACCTCTATCAAGGTTTGCTTATCTTCTTTACTTCTTCATATACTCTGGTGATTGGCATCATTTGTCTTTGGTAGAAGCAATACTAGTTACTCAGAAACGCCTATTTAAGGACGGCACAGCACATCACTTTTAAGGCGCATACAAATAGGACGAGAGAGCATACTCAGGGTGCCACAATCTTTGCCAAGCTTTACTTTCGCTGCTTGTCTCCTTGTGCATGAAGCAAATCAGGAAATTGGTCAAGGGTGGGGGATTTCTGAATACTATATAAATACTATGTTAACTTCGTCCATTCTATGCAAAACGCCTAAAGAATCAATGAGATAAGGAGTTTACGATGAACCTTTCAAGCAGGGCATTCAGCTGAAAATTACTTGCGATTTTTAAATTCAATATGATTTGTTTAACCAATAATGCAGATAATTATTAGTAAGGTAAATTCCAGTGCGTAGAACACACCCGCCGCTGAGACCTGGATATCCTCGAAAACTCATGTTGAACTAATTCTTAAACACCACAATCAGTGCATGAATAGTTACTGTAGGAAAGCAATTTAATATCGCAACATAAGAAGATTAGGTAGTTTTACGAAATCACTAAAATGGAGAATGTATGATGAAATTAAAATTCCAACTAATTGTTACAGATTGTGCAGCATATTAAAAATATTGCATTGTCATAGAAAGTATGGAAAAATCATCGCATGACTTGATATCAAGTTTCATAAGGAAGACATTGTATAAAAATCTATACACATATATCTATGGACGATTGCAGCTATAGACTCCTAAATGGCATTACTTTAATGATGCTGAACATTTTTCATTCGTAAGCTGTACATTCGAATCAAGTTGAGTCAATTCTCTTTTATACAAGTGGACCACTTTATTTAATGACTATTTGCAAAATGTATGCACGTTAAAGAATGTACTGATTGTCGGTATTAGTTTTCCTTCGAAGAACATTAGTAAACTATTTCAGTTTACACTATTCATTTTTACACTACCTACAATTTCGTCTACTTTTTTATACAACAAGAAAAGTAGCGAAATTCTTCATCCTTCTTTTCAAAATGGATATCGTTATATGCTTGATGCAAAATTATATCTCTCTTCGGAGAAAATAGTGTAAACGGAAATGTACGTTTTTTAAGTTAGAATAGTACTTTTCATAGATTTTTGACTAAGTCAGTGTTCGCTATTCAAAAGAAAAGCTAATTACATTAGATTTTATGTAATAATTGAAAGCCAAATGGATATTCTCAAAAATACTTATTTAAAAAATATAGCTTCCAGGAAAAATTAAATCGAATCAAAACGGTTGATTTTAATTTAAGAAAATAGCGTTCGATACAATTTTGACTTCGCCAGTGATCATATTCAAAATAAAATCTTTTTACACTATACTTTATGGTTATATTAAAAACCAAATAGATATTTTTAAAAATCCTATTTAAAAAATATCCTTTCCAGGAGAAATTAGATCGAATCAAAACGTTTGATTTGAATTTAAGAAAATAGAGTAAGATTGAATTTTCACTTTGGCAGTGATGTGATTCAAAATAAATACTTATTACGTTATATTTTATCTTAACATTACACACCAACCAGATATTTTTAAATCCTACTTTAAAAAATATCCTTTTCAGGACAAATTAGATCGAATCAAAACGTTTGATTTGAATTTAAGAAAATAGAGTAAGATTGAATTTTGACTTTGGCAGTGATGTGATTCAAAATAAATACTNAACGAAAAATCGTTATAGAATTTACATTTGCAAACGATGCTTTGTGCACTATCAGAAAGAGGAAAAATTGGAAGCACACAAAGTATTGTGTAAGGATACTGGCGGACCAAGTAAAATCGTCTTGCCTGATGGGGATAACAATATATTAAAATTTACAAAACAAGGTTTACGAGTTCCATACGCGATATACGCAGATTTTGAAAGCATTCTTCTAAAAATCGAAGGTTGCGAGCCAAATCCCGCGCATTGCTATAGCAGGGCTTATGAAAAGCATGAGGGATATAGCTTCTGTTATGTAATGGTCACACCGGAGTAAAACGCTAATGTATGATTTTCACTATAAGATGATGTTACCGAAATATGGAGAAAGGTTATCTCTGGCGTACACCGATACCGATAGCTTTATTTATTGCATTAAAACCGAAAACATATACTTATGTTAAAAAATTTAGACACGTTTGACACTTCAAATTATCCCCAAGATCATCCATGCTACTCTGTTCGAAACAAAAAGGTTATTGGTAAGTTCAAAGACGAGTGCGATGGGAAATTAATGACACATTTTGTCGGTTTAAGAAGCAAACTCTATTCATATAAAGTTAAGGGTGAAAAAGAGAAAAAAAAGAAAGCTAAAGGAATAACTACAAAAAAGTACATAGAGTGACAGAATTTAGTCAATCACCTTGGTTAAAATCGTACATTGATCTAAACACCGATCGAAGAAAAGTTGCGAGTAACGATTTCGAAAAGGATTTCTATAAATTGGTGAATAACGCCGTATTTGGGAAAACTATGGAAAATGTGCGAAAAAGAATAAATTTAGAGTTGGTTTCCGATGAAAAAAGACTCGATAAATTAATTAATATGTCTACATTCCTCGATATTCATAATTTGATTTAGACGCAGGGGAAGATAATTAAATCTTTCCTTTAATTTAGCCTCAAAAACTCTCTGGAGATGTGAGCTGCTGAGTAATGGTGAAGACCGTCATTAAATGTTATTCATAGGCGTCATAGGGCGTTATTTGGGTAATTTGACTGCTTTCACCGACCCTCATTGCTTCTTGGATCAGTGAGGAATCCTCATTGCCTGGTTTACCTCAATCCCCCTTCAGGGCTTGAGGGTTTAAGGATCTAATCATCCTTCTGGTTGATAACTTTCCAGAAAGAGAGGCAAAGATTATAAACATTCGACTTCGATTTTCGAAATTAGGATCTTCACACACACACACACTTTGGTTTAGAGAGTTATCAACTTATGAGAAAATTAATTCCGCGCCATTGGTCGATACTCTCGATACATACACATAGAGGATTTTCAACTTATGTATCTCATCTCCATCTTCAATCTCTCAAAATAAACTTATTTTGAAAAAATCACGTGATTGAGATAACCCAGATCCCCCTCTAACCTAAGTAAACAAAGTTATGATGTAATTCATGACTTTTAAGCGAAAGTATGAGCCAATCCCTTCTCCCTTATGAAGAATGAATGTTCCCCACACGCATTTGTAACTTAACTAAGGATAGGTTTCACTTGATGGAAATAAGAACATTTGAAATTGTTTTTATATATTTATTAACAAATTTTATTTTTTATACACCAATTAACCAGTTTATGACAGTTTTTTCGCGCACACTGAAGATTACCATTGAAATGTGCTTCTATCAAACAGCACTCATTTTTGTCAATTTTTTTAAGGATGGACATCCATACATTTCCAAATTAACTACACATATATTTACAGGTAATAACTTGTTTAGGAATGCAGTCTTTTCCAACCCCTTTGTAAATAGCTTAGTAAAGTGACTGGTGTACTGTCTCAAAATGCTTTCCAATTGTGAGTGTTCAATATCCCCAGAATATTCATTTAACCCATGATAATTATTTTTTTAACCACGAAGCATCTTTTGTGTATAATGAAATCACTGTTAATTGAAAGAGCCAAGTATTGCAACACTTGCTATGAACGTTAATTATTACCAATTCTTTAACAATGTATCCATTAGCTCCAGAAAAGCCTTGAAAGGTAATGATATATATTGGTTTTCTTTATCGAAATGCCTAGGTAACTGATTTTTTTCTATAATACATATGTAGATTTTGGGGTTATGAGCTGTCAATTCAGGTAAATTCAACCTTTTTTAGAATAAATAGAGTCTTTCAC
>KZ309194.1:134926-151387 GCA_000376725.2 Ladona fulva | reverse complement strand
AATGTTGGTAATTTGCATAAAAATTATAATTCAGGCTTATGATTTACATTTTATTCTCGAGAATCAAATTTATTCCTTCTAAAATATGAAGGGATCTCAGTCTGTTTCTTCTCTTTCGAAATTACAGTTTGTTGTTCGTGATGGATTATGGCATCGAATATGATACAGCCTATGATGTCCTGCTTCCTATCATAAAAGTCTTTTAATTTTTTCAGATTATCTAGGCCTTCACAATAGTTTTAATGCTGTTGGCAGCTGAAATGTAAGGATACAGATTCCTTTCCGTGTATTTATTGGTCTCAGGTTCGATCCCATGCGAGTCAATGCGTTCCCATAACATATTCATGTAAGCTTCATATTAATCTTTTTTCGAGCTCTATTTCTATAGCAAAATGAAAAAGAATCGTCTTACAAATCTAGAAACAATTTTCGTGAGAAAGACATTTTATACATTATATTTTTATCGTCGATTAAGGATTTCGACTTCAGATCATGAGAACTGGGATTTGAGAATTTTCGTTTTTGATAATATGTCCCATTGAGCTAAGTCAAGATAAGAGATTTTTACTTTCTCTTTAGTATATACAAATATGTTTTTTTATTAAATTGTATCTGTATATTCCCAGTTGAGAATCAACGGGCACTTCAGCTGGTATATCTCTTTATATAGACGCTTCTCCGGATATAGATATATATACATATAGGATACTAAAGATGAGGTGGAAGGAAGTGCCTCACGGAGCCGCCGATTATTTTGCCGTAAAGTCCCGGGTTTGGACACTATGAAATGAAGCGGACATCCATTCTAGGCATCATCGGTTCGGTTCTAGCAGGCCCCAAAAATGGCACTTTTCCCATTTAAATGCATTGAGCGCATTTTCAAAAATTCGTTTAGCGTAGTTAGCATAAAGATAGAACGTTGAAATTCACGGAATCGTTAGAAAATGATTTTATCTTCCGTTTCCCGCAAGAGCTTTATACCTAATGAACCCAGGTTCGATGCTAGGTACTTAGTGCAAAAGTTTCAAGAAATCATTTAGGGTATTTCTAAGTAAGATAGAACGTTGAAATTCACGTCATCGATAGAGATTAGATACCACTGTAGTATACATAAAGGTTTTTACCCTGAGGGTCCTTAGTTCGATGCTAGGGCAGTTTTTCTGTCTGACGTTCATGAATTCATTTAGGGTATTTTCCGTTAAGATAGAAACTTGCTATTCACGGTGTAGTTAGAATAGATGATTGTCTATCGTATGCCGTAAAGCTTCTTGCCCTAAAGAGCCAGGTTCGATCCCAGGACCATTCGAATGACAGAATTTTCAAAAATTCGTTACGTTATTTCCCGGGCAGGTAGATGGTTGAAATTCGCTACATCTATAGAAGATAGGGATTTCTATCGTATGCTGTAAGAATATTTGTCCTAATAGACCCAGGTTCGATGCTAGGACAATGGACGGATTTTGAATAATTCGTTTAGGGTAATGTTGCTTGTGGATGGCACTCGGTGTATGGCAGGTGGAGTGTTGCAGGAGATGTACAATGCCTTAGTTAATCTATCTTACATTAAGCTTGCAGTATGCAAGCTACTTTTACTCGTAATATAATACATTTAAATAGCGGGTAATCGAAAATGAGAAAAAAAATGAAAATCTAATTACAAACGTATTACACAGAGAATACAAGTTTAAGAGTTACGTAGAGTTACAAAATTAAATGAAGTATCTAAAGATAAGATTAGGTCGCTAGGTTAATTGAAAGAACATTATCAATTCCGAAAAACAAGATTATCTTACAACCGATGGTCAGCACTCGTTGAATTGGCAATATTCGGATTTGTCGGATCGTCATGTAATTCTCGTCGATTAACTACCCCTCATTTTTCTTGTTTGGTGAGAGAGGGTGAGAAAGAAGCCTGGAAATAAAGATGGAAGCATGTCTGAATCGCGGGACGAAAATGACAAGTGAAGTCGGAAATGCATGTTTAGTTGATTATAACAGCTTAGTGGTTGAATTTCACTAATCACTATTCTTCTTACTTGGTCCTGAAATTCTGAGCTTCAACGGTATTTCTCGGGTACTCGAATAACTTCTTTCCATACATCCATGATCGTCTTTTACTCGTTTTTCCTTTTATAAATTAAATAACCCTGGCTCGTGTTCTGCTCTTGCTTACCCTCCCTTGCCTCTGCCCTCTCTCATCCCCTCTGTTTGGGAGACTCGACAGCGGCATGTCTTCGAACTAAATTCGGAAGGCGCGAAAGACGGCTAGTTTAAACGATATCCAATCCCCTTAAGCACTTTCGCATGTTCACTTCTCTTTCCCAAGGCTAAGTATCGATTGAATCAAGACCATCATTGCAGTTATTGGCCTTGACACAGACAAAATATATGATCAGGCAAAGAGAGGGCCCAATCTTTGAAATGGATTTATTATAAATAGGCGGTTGTTTGAAAGAATCAGCTAACGCCGAACGACCAAAATGAAGGAATTCACTTTTCCCGGACCTGTGTCTTCAGAGAAAAGACTAAATTCAACCTAAAATCATATGATAACTATTCACCATTAGTAAGTAACAATTTGTCATTTTCTGGAACAAAATGTATCCTTCCTCAAAAAAATTTGCAGTGTATGGCATTCTAATCGCCTATCTACGTCATGACTGAATAACGAATCGTTCACATGTAAAATTTGTAGTTTTTTACATCAAATCTACGACTACCATTAGAAGTAATTTTTAAAGTTTTTCTACCAATTGAATACGCTAAAAGTAGAATTGACATAGGATAAAATATTTGCCCACGACCTTCACGTGTAAAGAACATATAAGTTGTCCCTGCATATAAGTTGGTGGCTTAGACATTTCCGTATTAACCTTTTAAAACAGAGATCACGAATCTGAACCCTAGTTAGAGCATGGCGGCTGGAATTTGTCGAAGACGGGTTCATTTCAAGACAACACACTGTTATTCTCATTTCAAATACTAAAATTCGCAATCCTTGTGAAGGAGTATAATCTTAAGTTCTATCTTAAAGGAAAATGCCGTAAATTAATTTTTGATATTCCGCTCAATGTATTTAAACGGTTGGGAAACTGCCGTAAAGGGTATTTTCGGGAGAACTCTTTAATAGTTTCCCTCTGATCTCGCTCATTTCAGATTCAGTAAATGACGGAGTGTTTGCTACACTCCATAAAATGCTGACTACAACTTAGGCTCATTGCTTTTCTTGTTTTCGGAAATAATTGAAAGATATTTCCAACTGCATATATATTTAATTAACGTTACACCGCACTGAAGAATTCTGAAATTATTCCCTGAGAATAAAATACATAATTTCCGGATGCATTGCAAATAATTCAATTACTCTCATCTCTTAAAACATATAAATTATCTGTGTTAAGGAGATATTTCAGAGTGGGATTTTTTATTCGCGATTCATCTTTTCTAAGAGGGTATATTTCGAAGCCTAATACTCCTTAGTCATTCATAACTGCTTCAATTAGCGTAATTCTCATTCTGTTTTCTTTAAAAAGATAGCCATACTTGGTATAGAATTTAAATGCTGTGAACACCGTAATAATTACCAGTATTAACTGATCACGGTATAAGATTAACATGTAATATCTAATTTACAATGCAGTAAATAGCCTAACACCAAAAACAGGTTCACCGAAGAGAGCAATAGCATTTGTTAGTTTCGGCTCAGCCTTTTGATTCGCTTAAAATGAGATTTGACTTTCGCGCGGGTAAAATACGCGGGAAAAAGAAGTAATATCGCTTCTCTTCATCCGTGCACTTCCGTTTATTTCCCGCCCTTTCGTGTATTTCAGTGAACGTGCTTCTCGTGTATATCAATTCCTCTGNAGTAGCGTTGAAAATAATTTTGACTTCGTCAGTGATCGGATTCAAAATAAAATATTTTTACATTTTATTTTATGTATTTCCAAAAATCAAATGGATATTTTCAATAATCTTAATTTAAAATACATTGCTTCTTACTGACGATAGTTTGAATTTAAACGTACGATTTGGAAATAAGAAAATAGTCGACTTTTAGACCCGTACATTCATAACGGGGAAATGAAGAATAATAAATAACCGTGTACAACCATCGGTTGCATAAACGGTTGTTTGGTATGTGTGAAAAGGTATCAAATTATTGGTAATTCCACTTTCTAACCATGAAACCAAAAAAATTCATATAGAACTGTGTATAAAGTAATATACTCCTACTCAATATTTCCAGCCAAATAAATAACTTCTTCAATTAATACAAAACCTGTTTTACAATTTGGAAAATGTATTAGAGGATCACAACCAATTCAGTATGACCAGTACCATAAATAAAAAACAATTTTCAGTGAACAGTCTTGCTTTTACTGAAAAAATAGATAAATATCAGTGTTTTCTTGTTCATATGCCATAAGGTAGAAAGTATTCTTCCTTTTCCCTCTGCAGCGAGTATATACTAATTCATTTTCCTCTCCTACATATGCAACAGGTAAAGTAAGTAAGGCTCCAAATTGATCTTTGCAATACTAGTTACTCAGAACCGCCTATTTAAGGACGGCACCGCAAATCACTTTTAATGTGGATAGGAAGCGAGAACATACCCACGGCATCACAATCTTTGCCAAGCTTTACTTTCGCTGCTTGTCTCCTAGAGCATTTAGCAAATCAAGAAATTGGTCAAGGGTGGGGGATTTCTGTATACTTTATAAATACTAGTTTAACTTCATCCATTCTATATAACAACGCCTAAATAATTAATGAAATTTGGAGTTTACGATGAACCTTTCAAGCATGGCATTCAGTGAAGATTACTTGTGATTTTTTAAATTCAATATGATTTGTTTAACCACTAATGAAGATATTTATAAGTAAGGTAAATTCCAGGACGTACATACAACCGAAATTAAAATTCCAACTAATTGTTACAGATTGTGCAGTACATTCAAAACATTGTATTGTCATAGAAAGTATGGAAAAATCATAGCATGACTTGATATCAAGTTTCATAAGGAAGAGATTGTATAAAGATCTATACATTGCGGAGATGGTTACGGCATTTACTTGGTGGTAAATGATAACGAAATATGATTGGAAAAATATTTAATAAATACTATACCACACAATTACAGATATTTCTGTCGTCGATTGCAGACGTCGACTCCTAAATGGGATTACTTTGATGATGTTGAACATTTTGCATTCGTAAGCTGTACATTGGAATCATCATCATCATCATCGTAATTCTGTCCTAGGACAGGTCTCAACGGCACTGCTGTCTCCATGCATCTCTACCCTCTGCATCCCGTTTCACATTTTCGTATTTCCTTCCTTTCTTCAAATCACTTAGCATTCCATACCTCCTTCTTCCTTTTCCTCTTTTCCCATTTATCTTTCCTTCAAAGATTTTCTTCTGTAGGCAGTCTGCTCTTAATATGTGGCCTATCCAGCTTGCTTTCCTTTTCCTTATACTTTTCATGATGTCTCGTTCTTCTCCAACCCTCCTCAGTACCTCATCATTTCCAATCTTGTCTGTCCATCTCATCTTCTCCATCCTTCGCCATAGCCACATCTCAAAACTCTCTAAGTATTTCTCTTCCTTCTTTCTCGACGTCCATGTTTCAGATCCATATAATACAATGCTCCATATAAAGCACTTTGCAAATCTTTTTCTTAACTCCATCTTGATGCTCTTAGCAGCCAACAGTTCCTGGATCTTTTGGAACGTTGCCTTTCCCTGAGCAATTCCACTTCTTATTTCCTGTACACAACACCCATTAGATGTGATGGTGCTTCCCAGATATTTAAAGGTTTGTAGCTGCTCAAATTCCTTCCCGTTCAACTAAATTTTTACTGGCCCATCCTTTCTTGACACCTTGATCACTTTTGATTTTTCGTTGTTTATATTCATTCCATATTCTTCTCCTTTCTTACTGATTTGCTCTATCATTTCTTGTAATATTTCTTCACTCTCTGCTATTACATCCTGGTCGTCTGCATATTTAATAGTCTTCACCCTTTCTCCTCCTACCACTATCCCTCCAATCCCTTCCAAGGCTTCCTCTATCAGTTTGTCACNTTTACGTAAAACGATGAAGTGACAAAACATTTATCCGTGCCTTGAAAAACTTCTTCCGTGGTATTTACGCGTACCATGAAAACTTTGTATATGTTTTAATCTTAATTTAAAATACATTGCTTCTTACTGACGATAGTTTGAATTTAAACGTACGATTTGGAAATAAGAAAATAGTCGACTTTTATCCTTATAGAATTACCCGTACATTCTTAACGGGGAAATGAAGAATAATAAATAACCTTGTACAGCCATCGGTTGCATAAACGGTTGTTTACATGTGTGGAAAGGTGTCAAATTTATTGGTAATTCCACTTTATAAACCATGAGACCAAATAAATTCATATAGAACAATGTATAGAGTAATATACTCCTACTCAATATTTCTAGCTAAATAAATAACTTCTTCAATTAATACAAAACCTGTTTTTCAATTTGGAAAATGTATCAGAAGATCACAACCAATTCGGTATGTCGAGGACCATAAATAATAAACAATTTTCAATGAACAGCTTATATTAAAAAAAGGGAATATCCCCTAATATTAGAGTATAGTATCCGGTGCTGATATTAGAGCTTCCTTGTTCATATGCCTTAAAAGTATTCTTCCTTTTCCCTCTGCAGCAAATATATACTAATTCATTTTCCTCTCCTACATATGCAACAGGTAAAGTAAGTAAGGCTCCAAATTGATCTACTCTCTCCGACCTCCTAGTAATTTGTTGATTAATATTAAAAAACTAGTTGGAATGGAAATTAATCAATTTAATTGGAACGGAGGATCTGTATGAATGAGACGAATTCTGGAAACGAGTGGATTTTCTCCTTTTGAATACCTTACGCTATCATCGATGCGTCAATACGAATGTGATGAATTAACTTCACAGTTACACTGTTTTTGGGTGGTCAAAATTTCTAAGCAATATGATTCTTGCTCCTATGAAAACTTAATGTTCGAAGTCATGGTTCTCCAATTTCAAGTCCTAGGAAGTGAGCTGGTCGATCAGATGGTTTGATTTGATTTGATTTCTTGTAGTTGGTTTCATAGATCAGTTCAGAGCGAATGTCACTTCTGCTAAAATCTTTTTGTTTTTGTTAAGCCATATTCCTTGTTTCTCTTTCAGTCATTGATGGACAGATCTCGTACGAGACAATGTTCTATTGTAAATATCTGGCAAAAATTAGCGTTGTGATGTGGTTTGATAGCTCGTCATCTTTGATGCTTTCTAATCTGAACGAGAATATCCCCTCTCATATTGAATTTATATTTCTTCAATCGAAGAAGTGGATTCGACGTATCAGATGTTGTGAAGAGCATTCCAAATTCAAAAAAGCAATTTATGATGGCGAAAACGTTTCGGGAAGTACCTCAAAGTATGTTTCAAGAATCCTTTGTTAATGATAAAGTATGATAGAGATATTGATGTGATATGAGAAAGTATCTGTTTTGTGTGTGTGTGGACTGAAAATACGATAAAGTATGGTTTTGGTAATAAATAATTTCAGTTCAATTTTTCTTTTCCTGAGCTAAATATTGTCTCACATGCACCAACCAATTAAATGCACGTAACCAATTAATCGCTACAAATTAGCTTTTATCATCTGATTAGTGTTTAAACGTCATTTCATTTCAAAAGATAATATTCTGAGTAACTTCAGATTATAACGGAAGAAGCCGTTCGTCTGAGTGCGTAATTCTTCCAAATTAAATTTTTAAATCAGGTTTCCTACAGGAAACATTAATACAGGAAACGTGAATAAAATGTTTTCAGAAAAGTCATCCTCCATTCTATTCAGGTTTTATGACGCCATTTTGAAATAATTCGTATCGAAATAGTTTTCGCATCTACGCATTGACGTTTGTATAATACACGGAATCTTTTGCTAATGAGTTACCTTTCCTGTGAAATTTTTTCCTTACTACTTTAAGACTTTTGTGTTGTTTTTCAGACTTTTGCTAGTGTATATGGATTCTGCTAAAAATGTACTTATGCTCGGAACTTTTCATCTACTGAAAGATTGCGCCCGAGCTGATCACATCCTGCGGATGAGTTCAGAAGAGCCAATGATCGTAAACACACACTTCTTGTGTGTTTAGGGCCATTAACTTTCTCTCCACCGATGGTTGAAACACTTATTGAGAAATAGCTTAATAAACCAAGAATCCGTGATAGTAAACACGGAGGATTCTTCCTACTAGCTCATTATTTCAAAGTATATTAATGTGTCCTCCTCTTTTAGTTATTAGCGATAAAACACAACATCATATTGCAAGAAATAGTTAAATCTGAAATCAGTAAGTTATTGTTGGCGAAAATGGATGGGTTATGTTAAATGTTCCACCATAAGGTAAACATTAGATGTAAAGATTTATGGCATTTGGTATTTTCCGATAGTCGTCGAAGAATAGAAGATTTCTGAAGGAGATGAGGCAGTTATCGAGAATCCTGCAATCGATCATAGAGACCGATAATAGACGTAGAAACAATAAATACATATTAATTATCTATTTTAGTTCCAGTCAATCTGACTGAAGTAAGATGTAAAATTATCAGTTGCTGTAGGACTTGATTTTCGGAAGAACCGGATCTGGACGTATAAGTTATTTTCATGAGTGGGTTTCGAATTTTTTGCGTCTAGTATAATCTTTTCTCATCTTTTCATTTCCCATTTCGAATCTTCTTCTACCTGGAATTAGAAAAAGTGCAGCGAAAGGCGTTTTGTGACGAATTGCTACGATAAATGATCGTTACTCAGATGCTTCAGGAGGCAGATTGGGAATCTTTAGAAGATAGAATATTTAAACAAAGGATTAAATAAGTTCAGAGAAAGCACGTTCACAGATGATGTAGCCGATATAATGCGTTAATCATAATACATAGATCGTTCATATACTTCGAGAAAGATCAGGGAAATGGATGTAAGAACAAATCTATTCAAGAACTCATTTTTTCCGCGAACGATACGCAAAAGTAATCGATTAGAGAAATAGAGCCATAGTTCATGCACCCCATGCCACACGCCGAAAGGCGGCTTGCTGGGTAGATTCTTCCTCTCCCTTCCATAGTTTTTCCATTAGAAATCGCAACCGACAATTCCTTCAACTTCTGCCGCCCAAGCAATTCATCTTATTATTTGCGTCGCTGCTCTTTACAACTCTCTGTACGACAAACTCACGTCACTCTTCTCTGACTATTTTACATCTAAAACTTCACGTCAGAAATTTCCAAAGCCTGCATTCTTTCTTCAGTATCTTCCACGTTTCACATTCATACAACACGTAACTCCGATCGGCTTGCGGCGATTATTTTTCGTAATTCTATTTACGCTATTGAAAATGTATTCCTTTACGTAAAACGATGAAGTGACAAAACATTTATCCGTGCCTTGAAAAACTTCTTCCGTGGTATTTACGCGTACCATGAAAACTTTGTATATGTTTTATCATTTTCTTGTTTTACGTTTTGGAAACTGACCACAAAATCATGCCAGAGGGAATCGATAATTCATTCTGTTTTAACAACATAATATTGCTTAACGTTTCAATACTTACGAAATAAAGCATCCTGTTAGTGAATGCTGTTAGTGTATACTACATTTAGTGAATACGAGTTAATGCTGACGAATATTTACTAGGATGCAACACAAGTTGACCTTTGGGATCGCACCCCTTTCCCACTCTGAATTCACACGATCAACTTAACGCATTTTACATTTATCAACCTATCTTTATAGTTTTTATTATCAAGCAACCATTTAAATGAACGAGTGACAATTACTTATTTTTGTGATTTAAAAAATGAATGTGACTCGTTATGGAAAAGACAGCGTTAGGTTGCATTAATCCGCTGCGAGAATCACTGACATTTGAGGTAATGCAGGATTTTTCCGTAGATAACGAAATGTGTGCGTATTTCTCATGTTTCGTAATTATATGCAGTTATTTTCCACGCCGTAGTTGCATGAATTTCTGATGTGGTCAATGAGAAATATGACTCTTCTCGCGAACTCTAACCCACATCCGTTTTCACTCTGAAAAGATATCTCATTTCTACTTATCAACGCTGCCTCATTTTCGGTGCCGAGTACAACGACCTGCCTTCTGTCGCACAAAATATCCAACGAAGACATTAACTTTCATAGTTTACTTTTTTGGATAGTTTACACATTGATTTTATCAATAGTAGCGCGGAAATACAACGAAATACAGTCCATCTAATTTCTGTCATCAGACTTGACGCGCCCCTCACATTTAATCTAAACAAGGATCTCAAAATCAAGAATCAACTAAAGAACTTAACGAAAAATAGCTTTTGGATGAGAATATAATTTTGCTTTTCACTCCTTGAGAGCTTGAGATGATGCGGAGAGATCAAACTCGCGCGGTTGACGGACACTTGGGCGAAGAGACGGGTCGTCGAAGGACATTTCGGCGAACGGACGACTCATCGACGAAAGGAAATATAATTGTCATAAATCATTTCATAGATAAATTAGAGTAATGGATAATCATCAGAATTTTACGAATGCGATAGAATTTGCCTACGAAAGAGAAATTAGATAGAAATACGTTAGTTATTGTAATGTGAAGGCGTTTGTTAGCCACTGACGTGTGTCAACTGTAAAGTACAAGTATAAATTATACATTCACGCTTGTGCTTGTTATTCATTGTGCGGAAATGTAGAATTTTGTGATTTTCATAGGTGTGCAGAATTGTATAAAAAGTTTAAGCCTATGATTCTTACTAAGTCATGAGCAAGAAGTGTGCAGTGCTAACTAAGGAAAGAAATCGATTAGTCATATTTTGATAATGGGCATAAAATTGTATTTTTTTGGTACGTCGTAACGAAATAGCAACCTGTGTTTCGTTTCGGAATTAGCTATTTTTATTGTGTACAAATCAGTGATTCTTTGTTGAATACTATATATTTCATAACAACTAATACGGATGAGATGATTTTTTTACATTTTACATTTACCTGCTGACCCTAATCGTCGTGTGGCATGGGGTACTAAATCACCGATATCCCTACGTAACTTAAACTGCAATTTGCTTCTCTAAGGCTTTGCCTTATTATTTTACATTTTTTACTTTCTTAAAGTTGATGTAATTAAGAGCATCTCAGGAAAGATTGTTCTAATAAAACTCGAGATTAATTGCTGAATATTCTATTTCTACAGCTGAAATTTAGTAATATATTCGCAACTTTTTCATAAAACGAAAAACAAAGTTGTCGCAAGAACCATCTTATGAAATCTTCTTCTCAACGCTATCAGAATCTTCAGAAAGCAAAAATAAACTGAATCGACAACGATAAACGACTAAAAACACCGAAACGAAGTCATTCCTCTTGAGAACGCAGTTCGATACAAACAGTGGGTTTGATAAGAAAGTGGTCCGCCTTCAAGCGACGGAGATAACTACCAGCATACAGATGTAGAACTCGAAGTTAGATTAGTTGGTTTTAAGTCGAGAGTAACAACCGCAATCAGATACATCCAGAACTCGTGCCCATCAATAGGATGTCCTTTATACTTTCTTTCGGAATGACTGTTATGAAAACGGAATCTTATCCTTGAGTTGCCTTCCTTATATCTAACGCCAGTGACGATTGTGCGTCTAACGAACGGCTCTTGAAATTGTGGCTTTTCTCACCGTAGGCAGTATTTATGTGAAATGGCGATTGCATGGTTTCTTAAACTGAGTGTATTACTTCTGGAATACCGTCAAAGGAAAAATTACAAAATATGTGCTAAATTTTTGTTTTCAATGCATTATTTTATTTGTTCCGAATGGTTTGTATATGGACGAGAAAGGGTTGCGTATTCATTTTCATTTAAACACTGCAAATCGCCAGTAGCGCGAGGCAGGGGGTGTAAAATCACCCGTAATCCTATCATGCCATAACTGCAATTAGCTTCTTTAATACTTCGCCGGAAAAGCGTCCAGAAGTAATTATCCGTCCTGGCAGTCACTTCCCTAAACCTCTTCTTAGTTTTCTTTCGGAGCTCGCGCACGTTGCTAACTGGAATAACAATATCTGCTATCTCGTCGATGAGATCTGTAGTGATAAACTTTTCGAAAAGCTTACGTCGGTGATCAAGTGTTCTATTCCTAAGCGAATTCTACCCGAGGGATTCTATCATAGCCGAAACACTACTGTCGAATCTAAAATGTCCCTTGACACACCTAGCCGCTTTATCGTCTCAAGATCGGAGACCAACCCTACTTCGTAACTATAAACAGTTAAGTGGAAAGATAAATCCGTCAAATATTATAGTGATGAATGCGCATAAAATCACGTCAAATAAATGATTAGTTTTCAAATCAACCTTCTATTCCTGAAAAACAGTATGTCTTGATAGACCAAAAAAGAGTATTTGTGATTTTTGAAGAATAGTAGAAGTTAACTGAATTATAGTAGATTCAGAGGCTCAGGTGCGATAAATATTCATGGATATTCCTTTTTGTGGAAATGTACCGACTTTTGTGCTTCCGCTCGTAGAAGTCGCCGATCGCGAATGCAAAAATGTGCAATTTTTTATTTCGGTGGTTTGTGCAGATCGAGCGTTGGAATGCTTTTTGAACCTTCGCCGATTAGAGGATTAACCTGATTTCGATTTTGTTTGATACTTAAGAAATTCAGTAAAATTCACACGTCAGTTTGTCATTTTTTTCTTATGGTTAGGATGTTTTTCCCGAAGTAAACCCAAGGAATAACCAATAATTCAACTACTTTATCCAACATTTTCATGCAATAAGTTTATCATTTTATTGGCTAGTGGGTGACAAATAGAATAAATAAATCCGTCCGCAAGCTTCTGGAATAACTGAATTCATTCGTCATCATCCCGATGGTTACGATACCACCCGTGAATCTTAAGAAAATTAGAAATCGGTTAGGGATTTCAAAAGAATTACAAAATCCACTACTTCGGCCTCGACTTTGTGGTAGCTGTTCATGAAGAAAAGAATAAGAATAATAAATTATCCTGTGGTAACGTGTGTTTCTTATTCTTTTCATCATTTCTTCAAAAGAATTATTAGGTAAAGAACGAATGATGGCGGAGCATCATGAAAAAGAACTTTCATTTTTACTGTTTAGGTAAAGGAAAGTATAGGTGAAGATGGCAATAAAAGTTGGGTATAGATTGTGATTATGCAACTTTGTTAAATGAGAAAGCTCATATGTGAGTGGCATAAATGGCCTTGAGCAGAAGTGGCAAACTTGCGGCCTGCGGGCAGGATGCGGCCTCCTTTTCTCGTGCGGCCCGCGATATGTCGTTTTATCATATAATACATAAAAATAACATTTTTAACTTCAAACTTCTCATTTCATTAATTTTTGTTTAGGGGTTGAAAGAAACCCCAGGGTTGAAAAGTTTCCCCAAAATGTCTATGCTACTTCGGGAGTACATTCATACGTGGTTATGCAAACATTTATTTCCGGAAAAGAAACTTAATGAAACGTATCACAGGTCGAGACTAGCTGATGGAAATCTTTCCAACATAAAGTCAGCCCCAAAAATAATCATCTCCAAGTATTGAGAAGCTAGCAGGAGACGAATGATGCAAATTTTCCGGAAAGAACTTATAAAAAACGAGTAATTCTTTACAGTTGATATTTACATCTACACCGTCAACCAGCAAGCACCCCCTGTGTTATTGCTTATGGCAGGGGGTGTGAAAGCACCGAACTGTGTAACTGGCTTCCTGAATACAATCAGGAAATTGAGAGTAATAATTGGTAACCGTTCTCTCTATAATCTCGAGAGATCTCTTTGTCGTTTGGTATCAAATTTCGCCCATCGCGTCTTTCATCATGTAAATCAGTGCTTAGAAATTTCTGGAACAGCTTGTGCCTGTACTCGGTTCATTTACCCTAATTTCAATTCCCAACAGAGATCATCTCCAGTGCTATCGAATCTACAGTCTCCACCAACTAAACGAGCCGCTCTGCGTCGTACGCACTCTAGGTCAAAGATCAGACCCTTCTCGTGAGGATTCCATACTTCGTAGACGAACGAGCAAGAAGTAAGCCATCTCTCCGATACTCGATTACTACTACACTCTTTGACTACTCTTGAGCACGCGGTTGCGTAGCCCCAAAGTACTATCACCTGAATAATATAACGCAATAATTATTCGTACTTTTGTGCATTTTATGTATTTCTTTGGATTATTCATTATTTATGTACATTTCTTTATCTTAATTTCATTTCAGGATAGTAGAACAAAATAAATAGGTTTCTTTGCATGTTTGTCTGAGATTGGAATCCACATAGTTTGTCTGATTTGTGTCAAACTTTGCATACTTGTTCTCTGAGACCCGGAAGTACTGTCACCTTTTCATTCGATTTTTGCTTTGCTGAGATTGAACCAAGATCGTTCAGATAGATTTCCATAAGAAACACATGTAAAGTTCAATATTGTCGGTTATAAACTTTATTTGTTTTTCAATATTAAATTAGAAGGAATAGTCGTATGAAATCGAGATAAGTACCAAAAGAAAGGAAATTGAATAGTTTCTTCTTATGATCTCATTATTATTGTCGTATTATGGAGCTTTCGTTCAAAGTTGGAAGAATTTAGATAAAATAAATGAATATTTTATGAAATTTTGAGGTTATAAACAACCCGTCCCCCTGACGACCAATGCGATTGTGTATCCCGTGCTCATACATTTTACCCACAAGGATACATTGTGTATTTACGCTCATTTAGAAGCAATGACAAAAATTGACGATATGAAGAGGAGGAATATTTTCAGAGATTTTAACTATTACAATCACGAATTCTTATTGTTGATTGTAGATTTCGGCTTCAAACTATGAGAACTTTGACTAGATTGCAAATTTTTGTTTTCGATAACCTGTCCCATTGGACTAAACTAAGATGCGAGATGTTATTTTCTATTATGTATAAATAGGTATACTATATATATCCGACTTCTATTTTCCCCGTTGAGAATCAACGGGCAGTTCAGCTAGTTTTCTATGTTACATTAAATAACTATTCAAAAACCCGTGATATCTCATTCAGTCCTATGCTTCTTTTAAAATAACATATTTATTGCAATCGTGAAAATTTTATGGAAACGCATAACACAATTTATATCTTTTTGACCACTTTCAAGTCCACGCACGTAGACTATCTTGACGATATTCAACGGTACAGAAATGTTACGTAAATCTTTTTTCGTGCGTCTTTTACGAACTTTATAGTAAGCCTCGAAGAAAGTAGATACAAATCTCAGAAAATTTTCTGAAAANTTATAAGAGAGTTTATGTCGGGAAAGCATTGTTTACGTGTGTGTAATATTCATAGTTAATAGTGATAAGTGTGTATAAGTAAATAAATGGAGATATCTGAAGACGGAACTGCATGGAATACCTCTATCAAGGTATGCTGATCTTCTTTACTTCTTCACGCCTAAAGAATTAATGAAATAAGGAGTTTACGATGAACCTTTCAAGCAGGGCATTCGGTGAAGATTACTTGCGATTTTTGTAATTCAATATGATTTGTTTAACCACTAATGAAGATAATTATAAGTAAGGTAAATTCCAGGACGTACAACCGAAATTAAAATTCCAACACATTGTTACAGATTGTGCAGTACATTCAAAACATTGCATTGTCATAGAAAGTATGGAAAAATCATCGCATGACTTGATATCAAGTTTCATAAGGAAGACATTGTATAAAAATGTATACACATATATCTATGGTCGATTGCAGCTATAGACTACTAAATGGGATTACTTTGATGATGTTGAACATTTTGCATTCGTAAGCTGTACATTCGAATCAAGTTGAGGNATCTATGGTCGATTGCAGCTATAGACTACTAAATGGGATTACTTTGATGATGTTGAACATTTTGCATTCGTAAGCTGTACATTCGAATCAAGTTGAGGCAATTCTCTTTTTTACTAGTGGACAACTATAGTTAATAACTATTTGCAAAATGTATGAACGTTAAACTATGTACGGATTGTCGCTATTAGTTTTCTTTCAAAGAACACTAGTAAACTATTTCATTTACACTATGCATTTTTACACTACCTACAATTTCGTCTACTTTATTCTACAGCAAGAAAAGTATGGACATTCTTCATCCTTCCTTTGAAAATGGATATCGTTATAGGCTTTATCCAAATTATATTAGATTTTTGACTAAGTCAGTGTCCGCTATTCAAAAGGTGGGCTTTTTACATTATATTTTTCGTTATAATTGAAAGACAAACGGATATTCTTAAAAATACTTATTTAAAAAAATTCGCTTCCAGAAAAAATTAGATCGAATCAAAACGGTTGATTTTAATTTAATAAAATAGCGTTCAATGCAATTTTGACTTCGCCAGTGATCAT
>KZ309194.1:120684-133195 GCA_000376725.2 Ladona fulva | reverse complement strand
TGTCACCTTTTCATTCGATTTTTGCTTTGCTGAGATTGAACCAAGATCGTTCAGATAGATTTCCATAAGAAACACATGTAAAGTTCAATATTGTCGGTTATAAACTTTATTTGTTTTTCAACATTAAATTAGAAGGAATAGTCGTATGAAATCGAGATAAGTACCAAAAGAAAGGAAATTGAATAGTTTCTTCTTATGATCTCATTATTATTGTCGTATTATGGAGCTTTCGTTCAAAGTTGGAAGAATTTAGATAAAATAAATGAATATTTTATGAAATTTTGAGGTTATAAACAACCCGTCCCCCTGACGACCAATGCGATTGTGTATCCCGTGCTCATACATTTTACCCACAAGGATACATTGTGTATTTACGCTCATTTAGAAGCAATGACAAAAATTGACGATATGAAGAGGAGGAATATTTTCAGAGATTTTAACTATTACAATCACGAATTCTTATTGTTGATTGTAGATTTCGGCTTCAAACTATGAGAACTTTGACTAGATTGCAAATTTTTGTTTTCGATAACCTGTCCCATTGGACTAAACTAAGATGCGAGATGTTATTTTCTATTATGTATAAATAGGTATACTATATATATCCGACTTCTATTTTCCCCGTTGAGAATCAGCTAGTTTTCTATGTTACATTAAATAACTATTCAAAAACCCGTGATATCTCATTCAGTCCTATGCTTCTTTTAAAATAACATATTTATTGCAATCGTGAAAATTTTATGGAAACGCATAACACAATTTATATCTTTTTGACCACTTTCAAGTCCACGCACGTAGACTATCTTGACGATATTCAACGGTACAGAAATGTTACGTAAATCTTTTTTCGTGCGTCTTTTACGAACTTTATAGTAAGCCTCGAAGAAAGTAGATACAAATCTCAGAAAATTTTCTGAAAAATTATTAATATTCCGGAGTGTTTAGAAAAATTTGTCGCATTACGATGAGCCTGAGGTAAAAGCTGTTCAGATTTTCCAGTTCTCATCGAAAATAATATCTTAACTCAGTTCATGATTATTTACATCGAGTTGGCTCCCAGAAAACGCTGTTTACAGAGATTAACCTTCGCGAAAGTCCAGAAGTGAACCCCCATTGGCAAAAAGAGCTCGCGATTCTCCAACCGGTTCTTGTGTTTTTGGTCGCATGCGGGACAGACGGTTGCCAAGTGGAAAGGGTTGGAGAGAAAAGTGCTACTCCAGTGCCAGTCTCGGGAAAACACCTCCAGGAATCCCCGTCGTCAGCCTCCCATTCTTCCGCTCTCCCCTTCGTTGCGCATGCGCACGAAGACCAAAACACGGCCATGCCCAGAGACGGCATTCATTCCGATATTCCTCTTCGCGAAGAGAAGACCGCATCTTCTCCAACCATGGCAGTCGCTGGCCGCAGGTGCTTCTCCGTCGCCCTCTTCTTGTTGTCATGGCAACTTGGATCCTCCGCACCGCCCTGGACGACTACTTCGGAAACTCCTCCGCCGTTACACACCCCTTGCGAGCTTATCCTCAGTGTCGAAGCGCCAAAATCAGTCCTTCAGCCCAACGGAAGTCTCTGGGATCCGGAGGGACGAATCATGTACCCCAGAGGAACCTTCTGGTTGTGGGAAGGAGAGGGCGTGGAGAAGAAGCCGATTCACAGAGTGTGTCCGTGCAAGTTGGAAGGCCGGCCTTGCATACGAAAGTGTTGTCTTCTGGGAGAGACGATGAGCGAAAAGGCGGAGTGCGTGCCGAATGTGCATCCTTTTGTGTTTAATGTCACGCAGGGGAATAACACCACGGAGGTGGAAGGAACCACATATTTCGCTCTCTTGTACGGGAATCCGTGTTTCCACGGGAGATACATGCTGGACCCTTTCACCCACGATATAGATGAGTTTTACATTAAGAAAACGGATGGGTATCTGGTGGTACCGTTTGAAAACTTCACGGAACAGGGACCCGAAGACTTTTGCATTGATTACTTTCCAGAAAAGGACGCTCATCTCCCCTTACTGTGTTTCCCGCCGAATGATGACGACCTTACGAATCAGCTGATTTACACCATGTACCCCGTTGGAATGTTGGTGTCTATTCCGTTTCTTTTGGTGACTTTCCTGGTTTACGCACTCATACCGGAGCTGAGGAATCTCCACGGAAAGAGCCTCATGTGCCATGTGAGCAGTCTTCTGATGGCTTACACGTTTCTGGCGGTGGTGCAGCTCGGAGGGACTTCACTGAACGATGCAACATGCATAGCATCTGGTAGGTCTCATTGTTTTATTATTAAAAAAACAGAAACACGTACAATTCATGTCTTGTGGATTTCTTCTGATGCGTCGATTCGAGCGCTTCTTTTGGCACAGTTTGAGTTTATTGTCAGTTAGCTTTGAATTTCCATTCTTTGCTTCAGCTATTGATAAGTATCTATAAAGGGTGATTCAATCGCAAATTTTGCATAAACCCACATCTGACCACCGGCTTCAACCGGCCTTTCCCTTAATGCGTCCGTCCGTTGTTTGGAAATAGCTTCCATACGTAAGCTTCTGTCGTACTTTAAGTTATATCCAACAGTTGAAATAAATATGCATATTCATCTTTCGTATAATTCTACAGTACATCAGGGTTAGATATTTATAATACAGTATGAAATCTAATATCAATTCTTTTCAAAAGGTAGATGTAAGAAATTTAAAATATTTCGATAAGTTTTAACTGCTGGCGTAGCAGTTTTCCACTCGAGCAACTATATACAATGGATGAGGATGAATCTTCTTTGGATACAAGGAAGAACGGAAAATGACGTAATATCCTTTAAAAAATCTGAGGCTGATGACAAACATGAGATAGACCGTATATATCTTACGCTTTGCTGCAAATTTTAATTTACCGCAACATTCGCTTTTAATTGAGAAATATTGACAGCATAAACAGTGAAAACTATTAAACGATGTAAAATAAATATCTATTAGAGAGAACTGCTTTATAAAGCTTGGACAATCTATCACATTCCATTCCACTTTTCGAAGAGGAAAATCCTGGCCAGATGCATTTTAATACGTTGCCTTTTGATTTATACGATTTAGCAGTTTTTCCGCTTACACCGATTACCTTCGCTTGAGAAAGTTCCCAAGAATTATTTCGCGCAAAAACCAGAGGAGAAAAGGCGCAGTAAATTCGTCCAAACCGACACTGGACTTTTTTAAGAATCATCGCGCAATTCCACCGGTGTCTTTGACTTTTAATAATTTGCTGTATATACGAGTATATGTTTCTCTGATACCTATAGATGTTGTTTATATACTCGTTTCATTTTCCCTCTAATCATATTGTACAATCTGTACAGATATTCATTCATTCATTATGTCAGACTACTTTCACATTCTCATCATTGCTCTATTTAAGTCACTTATCTCGTGAGGATGAAATTTGGAAAGGCAAAATTCATAGTATTTGATTATCATTCCTTTTGGTTATCGCAACATTGACCTATTTTTCATCATTACTGAATTGGTTTATATATATAATATTCTATAGTTAAAATTACAGCAAATCTTTGCTAGTAATTAAGTAACTCTCTTATAGTTTATGAGCACAACATTTCAGATCAAAGTTTCCTTTCGGAGTGTTATAAAAAGCACTTGATTCGATTGGGCGTAACTGAGATTCGTCATGTTGTCCAGTTTACCCAGATTTGAGGCGCACGTCCTTTTCCTTCTCTCAATCCAAACAGTTGACCTGAACTTAATGGTGACTTAGTTCTTTTTAGTTCTATCGTCGAAGCCATTGTCTCTGACGTCACTGTTTGCTCAACACTGAGGACGAACTGGTGTATTCGGAAGGGAAACATTCCATTTGGTAATCCTAAGGTTATAAAAACTCTTGTTTCTCAAAATAAATGGAAATCAGTGTCTGCCTGAAAAATAAACTAAACATCAGTTCCAAAATAAACTCCATGAAATTGCTTTTCTTTCCTAAGGCATTTCGTAACATTTCCGATTCTGCATTCCTTCGAAAGTGACTCGTACTTAAAAATCTAATATTACCCTTTTTGTATGACCCATATCCAACTTCAACTAAAAACTTCTAAAGCTAAAAACTAAACCCCAGCCAACTAACAGAGACGCACAACTTTAACAATTAGCTATAGATTTAGAATATATCTAGTTTGTTAACTTTCCATTTTTCTGCTGTAGAATAAGTAATTATCAATTAAAAAAACTGTAGGATTTGATTGAATTATTTTCGCTGATGAATCTTTGTCTACAACTGATAATTTTTGTGACCGATATAAGAAATTATTTAAATATAAGAAATTATTTCTTATATTTAATATAAAATATAATGTACAGTTTCTTGTCTGATTACACATATTCCTTATTTGTGAACAATATGCTGAACAAAATTCATTGCTTTCGTTATTTCATACGAATTTTGTAGATAAATTTATCTATTTGCAATTTGGCCTTCAGGCCAGGTGGAAACGCTGGAGGGGAGTATAACATAAAAATCAATTTCGATAATAATTGCCTGCCATTCGCCCATATACGGGAGGGAAACACCTCCAAAAACCTCTCGTAGGGAATACATTACAATATACAGTTTACAATTTAGACACTAAAAGTAGCATAGTACAATAAATCTTTGGTTAACAGTAATATATCTAAAAACTATGAAGTGGTATAGCATATATAGTAGATTATCCATATGATCACGTACAAAATAGATGTTAAATAAAAAAGAAAATTCTTTTTAATTCAGAAGAGGATAGCCTCGAAGTCACATAATAAAATCTACTTAAATATAAGTTTGATCTTATTTTTAAACATTTGAAATATTTTTTGGCATTGGTCTGAGAATTTCTTTAGATAAAACATACCATTTTCTAATGCTCCCATTAACGAATGACTATTTCGCTGTATCTGTTTTCTGCTCGCACTCCTTCAATCTTAAACTATGATTGCCGCGTCCACCACAACTATAACAATATATAGGAAGTTTAATTCTGGCACGCAGTTCATCCCAGCCCTCTACGTTGTTACACGCTTTGTACATCTTGGCTAATCTAAATATATCTTGCGCATATTTTATCATTTGAATAAAAAAATCGCATAATAATGTAAATATGTAAGTATGATTTTCTCTCTGGTTTGAGAATTAACGACATAATAATACGGTGCTCATAAGCTTCATCTTCGATAGCGACTTCCAATTCTTCTAACAAGGAAGTTTCAGCATCTCTCCCGATGCTATTTGATGCATTTCTTTTGTTAAAGGATGCGGGCTAGAGGGGCCCTGGAATACGCGATGGGTCTCTTTTCCAAGGACAGATTGACGGTCCTAAATCGCTTGCTGTGTTCCTCTGTCTTCGTTGCCAAAGAAAAAGAGACCTTGAATCTTCCTCGGTGCATATCATTCGGACTGCAACATATGCAGTTATTTATATTCACAAGGAAAAGATAGGTAGAATGCACCACGGTATGAGTAAACATATTTTAACCAATTTTATATTATAATCATGATACTATTCCACGTTGAATGATTTCTTTTCCTTGGATATTTTGAAGTGTATTTTCCCGGAGCAGATATGATATTCATTGGCAAAGCTATCAATTTCCCTGATTTTCAAATTAGATGCTATTAATATTACATTCAACGTTATTCTAACTAAGAGCGCCTAAGTTTCGTTTCTTGACGTAAGTTGTGCAAGTTATAGGTCAAGTACAGAGCAAATATACCATTAAGTTCGTACAAATTATAATGAAACTGTGTTAATTTTTATTTCGTTTCATATAGTCGCTATTTTTGCATCATAGTTTACCGTGGAAATAATGTTATCATTTTTAGATTACCTGGAATGAAATTCCTGTTTTCCTAAGGAGCAGAAAATATATTCAAAAATTTGAAAATAGTCACATTTTCAAGATTGCACTAATGCGCTTTTGTCGATATCAACTTTTCTTACTTATTTCTTGTTGTAAAAATAGGCGATCATTATTTCCACATCTCTCTTCTGAGCCCTCGCTATAAGAGCTGTTCTTTTATACAATTGACAACACTGCAATCGAAAATAATTCCGAAAATGCATTTTTCTCTCAATGTTCTGTTAATTTTACTCATACATTTAAATTTCCATCTTTATGCATATATCCAGTGGACCAATTTCATTTTTTTACTTTTATAAGGCTTAAGTGAACCGAACATGGGTCACAAGAAAAGATTCGATACGTACAAAATACACTCAGCACCATCAGTCATTTTCTATTTAGCCTAATGGAATTCTCTGTACCGGAAAATTATGCTCAGGATTCTATTGTGGGATTTTATTGGTGGTTTTTCTTAAATGCGATTATTTTTAAGGTTGAAGAAAGGTTTCATCACATTTTACTTGAACAACTCTCCCATGAATATCTACGTCAGCTTCTTGGAAACGTTTCGGCCATAGAATGCCCTCGAAAAGGACGCTTGGCTCATGCAGATGTGTACTTTTCTTGCAGATGACGCAAAAACATTTTCCCGCCAAGCGATACAATGGCGCACCCACCAGTCCCATTTAACATACTGAAGAAATATAGGCCGCCGTTCTCAAATCGTTAAGAAAGCATCACTATCCTTGAAAAAAGGCTTCACTGTTGAAAAGTCGAAAATCATTTAGATCCTCTTAATCATACGTTATCCGTAAAACTCGATGTGAAATTGCAATTACCCTCGTTTCGCAGAATAGCGTTTCAGATGAGCAACGCGTCGGTTTCGTGTGGAAACGGTCTTCAACACTAAACTGTCCGTGGCTGTTGACCATTCAGATTCTATAAGGGATTCACTGCCTAAGATTTTCATCCGTCTTCATCAATTATGTCTTTTGCGTGCCACAAGGAAAGATATACCTAGTTTAAACCATATTTTTCTCAGATAATATTTCATGAAAATACAAAATTGAGAGGTGATTTTGCTCAGATAATTTGCTCAGATAATAATAATTTAAATTAAGAAACGTAGTACCTTCGATAAATCAACAGGTCAAACAAGGACGAGAGAGACACAAAGATAATTTCCTTATATTTTGTTTGGTAATTTGAAGAATTTTTAGATTATTATTAAAAGATGTTCGAATATCAATAGATTGTAACTTCAGATTTAATATAGAGTATATTTTGTGATGGAAGGGCGACATTTTCGTAATGATCTTGCTTATCTAGCACTAGGAGAAAACTATAATCTGCAGTCATTAAATGTGATTAGAAAGCATGTGGCAACTTCTCCTGTATTTTAGGAATTTTCCAAGGAAATGGATATAGTTTACCGCTTATTTAAAATACAAAAATAGGCAGAACTTAAGTTCCTTAAAAGCTTTCAATTCATACTTGTTTAATTCGCTAAAGCTTTGCCTAGATCTCGGTTTCGCATGACTTTTCGTGGAGGTTATTTCTCGAGAACGTCTTTCCTCTTCCAATTGAATACTTTTCACGAATGTTTGTCTCGAATCAAAACGTTACCGTATTTTTAATATGAATTGTAGAAAAATGAGAGTTTGCGATGTTTGTAAGTAATCAAAATCTTAGAACTGCACGTAACTTTTCCAAAGAAATTCCATCATAGTCGGGACAGGTCGGGAAAGCTGTGAAAGAAGTTTATCTTATCGATTGTTATCGCAGAACTCTTTTTTGTGTCTTTTGGATCTCTTATCAGTGAGTGCAATGAGGTAACAAAGTCAATACCTGACTATTCTGGAATAGAAAATCATTGACTAGTTTTCAATACAAAGCCTGAAAAGGACTGTTCTATTTTCTTTAAAATTACTTACGAAAGTGCATCGTCAGCATCCACATTGGCAGAGTGGACATCTTTCGTAGGGTTTTCTTCCTTTTCCTTTTCTGAGAAATCAGCTCTTTATCGATCAGGAGTTGAGGCGGATTCACTATTAGCAGTTTGGCAACAGCTTCGATGCTTTATGTATTCAGAGTTAGTAGTGTCCGTGTTTGGCAACAGAATAGCTTCGGCAATCCATCGGCTATTTTGTGGTTCAGGAAAAACCCAAAGCTCTCCCTCCTTCTTGGATGTCACGGCGATTCTTTTACGTGTTTAAGAAGCGTAAAGTTTATCGCGTGCGCAAAAGTACGCAATAATTCGATTCGATATAAATATCGCATCGCAGGCAATTGATAATGCGGAATAAGAGCGAATGAAACTATTGGTCAGATCAAGAGATTCTATCAACAAGCAAACAGCAGTCAAGAATCTGTACTAGTTAAACTTAAGTTTAAATTATAACAGACAAAAGGAAGAAACATTTCGTTGGGGTTAAAGGAAGGAAACTGAATGAAATATCGAATCATCGTTTTAGTCACATGCGTAAGACAAAATTAACAGATTTGTGAGCGCGTGTTATGCAGTAGTTATCCTTACTCCTCGTTTTCTAGAAATTCTGTCGATGGTTGGAACAAACCTCATCATAATACCACAAGAACATTCGGAGTTTGATTGACTCTATCCTAGAAAAATATCCACGTTATCGTAGGGGGTATATCTAAGTCATAAAGTATGCAAACATAAGACGCAAAGCAAATGTTGGGGAAAAGGGTGTATCTTAGTCCTAAAGTATGTAAAAAAAAGTCCTTAGTCCTAAAGTATGTAAAGAAAATACGCAAAGCAATGGTTGAATAAACCGATTGATTACCAGACTTTGGGTTAATTTTTAGTATTCAGTATAATTTATATGAAAAGAAGATGAGACCGAAAACATTACTACTTATTTTCTCATGAAAAATATCATTGATATTCTGTATCGTAATAAGACATTCAGGCAAAGGGGGATATAGCATTCAAATTCAAAACGCCGCAATTGTCTTAAAATTATAGCTAATGTAAATCACCGGATCATCCTTAGAGTCGATTTGACGAGAAGGTCCTCCTCATGTTAGGTTGGTGGAAGTATGAAATATATTCTCTGAAGGCCATAAAAGTGAGTTTATACAATCTTCGCAGTCTGTTCCACGAATGGCACTCATGCGAAGTCTATTTCGAAGATCCATTTGAAGCCGAACGGGCAGCCAACCCTAACTAATCATACCATCCGCTCTTTTCTTGAGAGAATTTCGGATTTATTTTGGTATCTCGTACCTAAATCCTGATAATTTTCAGAGGGATTGAAATTTAATTAACGGTTGGTTGAACAGATCATTTGAGCCGCAGACCGAGACGGACCGAGAGCTGTTATACTGCCAACGAAGTTTACACTAAGTACACTCAATTATGAGCAAAATCTTGCGGAAACTTTTCACTAAAGGTGGTGAATATTTTTAACAATTTTCATAACTGAAGGAGTCGTTTGTATGTTACTAATTTGAATTTCAGATATAAGCGGTCTTATTCAAACTTTCCTACAAGAGCTATAGCTGTCTGTAAATGAGAAAAAATACCGTGTAACACTTGCGAGTGATTTCATCTCTGATAAAGTTAGTGATCGGATTCTCTTGAAACTGCTGTGATATCTATCGGTTGATTTTTTAATTTTTAAATCGGGCGATATGAAAATATATATCAGCTATCTTTACTAATCTAAAACAGTAATAAAAAAGTCAACTTTACTTGATTATGTAATATACATATTATGTATCCATACATAATTATATATATATCTACATGTACAATACACGGAACACATGCAAATTTAAATACATAATCGGAGATTAGATAATACATATATACCTATAAATACATAGATTGTAAATACATAAATAAAAACATAGTCGTGCTTACATATTTTGAACAGTTACGTACTTGGAGGTACGTACGTTGTTAATTAAAAAGAAATTTAATTTGGAAAATACAATAAACTAAGAACATAAGTGAGTCAATTTTACAATTATTACTTTCCAATTTTCACAAATAAAACGATTTAAAATAATTTCACAATCGAAGCAGCTTGAAAATAATTCTAATTAAAAGTCAAAATTCTGTACAAAAATCAAAAGAAAAACGTGAAATCGAGTAATCATTAGTCAGTAAGGCTGAATCAACGTCACCTTTCCCTGTGAAAGGATGTTGTTAAAGGCTGTTTAGAGGAGGAACTCTAAAATTCTCGACGTTATTCACTATAATATAATTGATAAAATGATAATTCTTTTAGCCGATGAATCACCGTTTTTATTGAGAATGACGCGGTATTCAACTGTTTTTGTGAAGTATAAAACATTCCTTACTACGGTTAGTTCTGTAACAATTTTATTGCATCTACAGTCGGTGACACTCTTTTATACAATTTACAGAAATATTAATCCTTTGTTAAAGTTGGTTTTTCTTACAGAATACTATCAGAATCAGGATCGGTGCTTTGGCTTCTTAGGTTGTGCTCTTTTATTTGAGATGAAAGGTACTGCGATGTTGTTATAAGAAGAGCACAGGTAGACAATCAAATTTTCACGAAGGAAGGGTCTTGGCAAGGAAATCAGGAATTGATTGGTAAAATCCATAGCCTTACTAGATGTTTGTGTTTAAAATGTGAATCACAAGAAAGGAGGACATCAAAAGATTGGAGACTTTTGAGGTGTGGAAATGGCGTAGAATGGAAATAGTAAGTCTGTTGAATGGAAAAGCAAAGAAGAATTGCTGAAATTGGTGGGAGAAAAGGAGTCGGACAAACGAAATAAGATAGTGAAAGTGAGTTATTGAGATTGAAGGGATCGTAAAAGACAACGGTAGAATGCAGGGGAACATGAAGAGGGGAAGATAAAATAGTTTGCTTTAAATAAAGGACGGAATTAGTTATCAAGAAGCAAGGGAAAGGGAAATCGTAGGGAGTTTGAACCTCCCGATAGGGAGATATAAAAAAATCAGGCAGTAATGTCCTATGATAGTTTCTTACATATGAATGGATGAACATGCGATCAATTCGCTTTTATTATTTCTGTGGATTATTTTATGATTTATACTAATTGGAATCCATTACTATTAGTGATACTCCCTCCGCTTTCAATTGCTATTTATGAATGTGAAGGTTTACTCATGTTGGCTATACCTTAGAAGAAAACATACGAAAGGAAGCAGAAAGAACGAAATTGTAACTATTTTATGAACTAAAATGTTTCCATGCATATGATTTTACTTTTCCTTCTCTATCGTATGCAAGCGCCGAAAGGATGATTATTGAATTTTACCAACAAGCGTTTGATGAAAAGATAGTTTAAACGCATTTCTCTGTTTAAGAAGAGCAATTAAATCATTTTAAAATTTGATTCACTCTCCTCCTCATCTCCCTGAAATTCATTAAAAAGTTCTCCAAATAAGTATGTTATTTTGCTCGGATGAGATGGAGACTCAGAAATCTACTTTTCCGTGTAACCAATCATCATTCTTAACTTATCCAAATAAATCTAACTTAAACGGAGATGGAGAAAAATTTGAGGAGTTAGGAGCCAATGAACTCCTTTCTTTTTTAAACGAATTAATGTCAGTGTTGGAGATAAAATGAGATAATAAAAGAAAAAGTGAGGAAACAAAATAATCACAAATCATTACATTATTATAAATTCTCTAATGACGTGTGATATATATTTTATTCTGTATAATGTATATTATTATTACATTAACGAGAGACTCGAATCCTTGGCCTCAGCAAGAGATTTTCAAACTTTAAAGGCATATCTGTCCCTTGCCAACCGCTGCGTGATCACTTTCTTAAAATTTAATGCTTTACAATTCAGTGTTTCTCTATAAAACAGTTTCAGCTCTTTTAAACTTTTTATACATTTTAGGGATGGGTCTCGTTGCCATACCAATAGTGCAAATGTAGAATGCGAACATGGCCTAGTGTATTTAGGAAATAGGGTGCTTGCCTTACAACATTGGCGTCCCGGGTTCGAATTTTGGTTAGGGCATGGTTGTTTATGTTCGAAAACGATGTGTTTATAAGACTAAATTTCGCCCAATATAGTCGAAATTATGTGATGTATATTACCGCATTATTTCCATAACTATTCCTCGACGTACACCCTCAAGTGAGTACTTGAGAGAGCACCAACCTTTCGTAGTGGGAATCACAGCTTTCAACGAATGAAGACAAATGAAACACAAACACGACTCATTTCGATGAAAAGTTTCCTTTCTTAATTAGTGGAGAGAGCTTTTCCGATTGTAGGCTGAAATTTCATTTCCTGATTTGGTTTCGTCGTGGAAATGTTTATATGAAATCTTTCCACGCTCCAGATGTCAACCACAAATAATGTGAGCTGCTGTTAGCATAAAATTAATAATGCGGGCTCTATCTTCCAGTTCAGGAAAGCAGCATTATTAATGCTGGTATTAATTCATAGTAATGATTTATTACAGGACATTAAGAGAGTAACTTTGCACAAGGTTAGATTCTATAGTGATATGTCTATAGTTTTGGCTTAAAATGGGACACAATGGCTCCGTTGAATAACAAATAAAATATTTATCTCAAATATTTATAATATGATATTACATATTATTACTATTATCCATAAAACTTATGATATATTGAAAAGTATTGATAGTTTTCAAGT
>KZ309194.1:92548-112244 GCA_000376725.2 Ladona fulva | reverse complement strand
AATGGCTCCGTTGAATAACAAATAAAATATTTATCTCAAATATTAATAATATGATATTACATATTATTACTATTATCCATAAAACTTATGATATATTGAAAAGTATTGATAGTTTTCAATATCTTTTATACATATCTTAAATACTTATTTTCTTAGCTCCGTATTTTTATATATAATATATATAGATGTGTATTTCATATTTAAACAAGAATAATTTATTTTAGTGAAGTGGTGGATGAAGCGTAGGCTAAATAAAAAATTCAGTACATGTATGCTTCAAATTGTTTTTTTATATTTTTGGTAATCAGTTGTTGTGTGGTGTATTTTATTAAATCCCTTTTAATTACGTTTGTCATTCCTGTTTAATATTTCAGTAACTGATAATCCTATACTGATCGTTTAGTATAATAGTCCGCTCTTCCGAGAGAATCACCGAAGAATGTTTCAATTTATATTTATTTATCGGGCATTAAAATCTCCCGCTTTCTATGGCACAAAGAAGTATCACATAAATATAAAAAAGAAACTACTGCAATGTTGAAATCAGTTGCACCCCTTACACTATTTGTATGCATTTTGACAGGTAATATAGATTGAACATTATTTCTTTATTCTTTATTTCGTCTTTATTTGCTTTCTGAATGATAATTACGATACAAATTACTTGAGTAACCCATACAATACCATGATGGAATAGATAAGTAATGAGTACCTTAGAGCTGATTATAAAGATTAATTTAATACTGATATCAAGTAAATAAGGACGGCTTTCATACGTTTAAAAATGTACCGTATTTACAACCTTTGTTTTAGTGAATAAAGTGAGAGTTAATTTTAAACTTTATCTTTAACTTTAGTAGTTGATTAAACACTTTAATAATGTTGGTATTTACAGGAAAACGGGTAAGGGTGATTGTGCGCATGATGGTGCGCACACAGGAAAAATCCCACCGGCAATTGGGAAACCCGGGTTCGATTCCCGGTCCCGTCAGACTTTTTTCAAGTCCATGAGAATGTTGGTATTTTATAATGACGTCCATATTCTTGGACTGAATGAAGTAAGGTGGGAAAACGAAGGGGAATCTGGTGACTTCAAAATGGTATATAAAGGAGGAGTTAGTAATATATAATATATAGAAGAAGCTTGGAAAAGTTTATCACGAAAATCATACCAATGAGCGACAGAGTAATAGGAATTAAAGTAAAATCAGAACCAACTCTTATTGTTCAAGTCTATATGCCAACCATACAAAAGAAACCATACAAAAGAAGAAGAGGTCGAAGGAGTCTACGATCAGATAGAAGAATTGTATGAATGGAATGGAAATGGCAAGTAAGATCAGTGATAATGGGAGATTGGAACAGTGAGGTTGGAAGAGGAGGACAGGGAAATATTGTTGGCTCATATGGATTGGGAAAAAGAAATGAAAGAGGAGAGAAATTTGTGAATTTTTGTGAGTCTATGAATTTGTGTATAGCTAACACCGGATTCAAATTACCACGAAAGAAGACTATATACATGGAAAAGCCCAGGAGATAGAGCCAGATATCAAATAGATTTTATTACGATAAATCAAAGATTTAAAAATAGCATAAAGAATTGTAAAACTCTCCCTGGAGCAGACGCCGATACAGATCATAACATCCTCATAGCCAACCTAAAAACTAAACTGAAACACATTAAATGAAAAAGGGGTAATGACAAATGGGACTTAAGAGCCTTAAAGAATGACTCTGCTATTATGTATGGAAAGAAAGTCGATGAGGTACTAGCAAAAACAGATAAAAGTTTAGATATAAATGAGGAATGGAAACTAGTGAAGAATGCTATCTGGAAAGGACTGGATGAATGTATAGGAAAAGTACAAAAGTATAAGAAGAGAAAAGAGTGGATAACGCAAGAAATGCTTGATAAGATGGAGGAATTAATGAGGTACAAATATAGCAATACTGAGGAAGGTAAGAACGAATACAAAAAATTGAATAACGAATTATGAAGACAAAGGAAACTAGGTAATGGTGAGTTCTGCCGAGATAGCTCAACGGACAGAGCACCCGACCGGCAACTGGAAGACCCGGGTTCGATTCCCGGTCCCGTCAGACCATTCTTCCTTGGAATTATGAAGAATTACAGAAGTCAGGGAAGTTGGATGATAGATAATATAGATAGATAATGGATGATAGAGGAGATGTACAATGTAGCAAGAGGTTTACAAAGAAACCAAGGGAAATAAGTAAAAAATGGATTAAAAGGAAGAATGGAGAGAGAACCATTAATATAGAAGAGAAAAAGGAAATGTGGATGGGATACGTTGAGGAGCTTTACAAGATTAACACTGACAAAATAAATTCTTTAATGCTGGAAAATGTAAATGAATGCGATGAGGATAACATAGGACCGATAATTGGGAAATGGGAGGTTGAAAAAGCAATCAAAGATTTGAAGAGTGGTAAATCTCTTAGCTATGATAAGATTCCATCAGAAGCATTGAAAAATTTGGGAGGAGAAACACTTAATTACCAACTTAATAAAAAACGTATATGAAACAGGTCTGTATATAAAAACGTATATAACGTATAAACGTATAAACGTATATAAAACGTATATAAAACTTGGCCTGAAGAACTATTAAAAACGATACTAATCCCGATACCAAAGAAAAATGATGCCAAAGAATGTAAAGATTATAGAACCATCAGTCTAATATCCCATATTACCAAAAAATCTCACGTGTAGTATTTAGAAGGATTGAGAAGAAGATTGAAGAGAACTTAGGACATTTTCAGTTTTGTTTTAGGAAAGGGAAGGGCACAAGAGATGCAATTGAGTACCTTAGAATGTTAGCTGGGAGATTTATGGAAATGAACAGGTCACTGTATTTATGTTTCATAGACTGGAGAAAAGGTTTTGATAATGTTAAATGGAGCATACTATTGAAATTATTGAAGAATATTCAAATAGATTGGAAAGACACGGTTTATAAAAGAACTATACACTAGACAGAGAGTGATAATGAAATTGGAGGATGAAGAAACAGGAGAAATGAGGATTGGTAAGGGAGTTAGGCAAAGATGCTGCATGTCACTAGTCTTTTTCAACCTTTATGCAGAGAATATAATGGAAATGGCACTAAGGAAGGCTAAAGGGGTTAATGTTGAAGGAATAAAAGTAAAATCCATAAAATATGCTGACGATCAAGCAATTATGGCAGAGACAGATAAAGAACTACAGAAAATGATCGAAAGTATGTGTAGGGTCGGAGAGATGTACAGAATGAAAATATATATAAATAAAACAAAGGTTATGAGGTTTGGGAAAAAAGGAAGTAATTTGAATATCTTATTAAAAGGTCAGCGGTTAGAGCAGGTTGAATCTTACATATATCTCGGTAGCCTGATAAATAATGCCGGCAACTGTGCTCAGGAAATTAAGAGTAGAATAGGCATGGGAAAGAAAGCACATGAAAAATTAAAAGCTCACCTTACAGCCAAAAAATACCCATCACATTAAGGAAGAGATTTTCAAAATGCTTCATCTGGAGTGTGGTCCTATATGGTTCAGAAACTTGGACATATAGGAAGTCGGAAATTAAGTACGTTGAGAGTTTTGAGATATGGCTGTGGAGAAAGATGATGAGAGTGAGATGGAAAGACAAAGTGAGGAATGACGAAGTTTTGGAATGGATTGAAGAGGAAAGATCTATCATCGACATAATCAAAAGAAGGAAGGCAAACTGGTTGGGACACATGAGGCATGGTTGTTTACTCTGTCGGGTAATAGAAGGAAAAGTTAGAGAAAACGCAGGAAAGGAAGACGAAAATTTAATATGCTTACAGATTTGCAAGAAAACAGGGACTGAAAAGACTGGCGCTGGATAGAAAGGTTTGGAGAACTTCAGCTGAAACCTGTTCCTGTATAGATATACCATGATGATTATGATTTTATAATGACATAAAGCTATTGCTGAGTTATCGACTTACTTACGTTTTGTTGCAGTCTATTTTTATTCATTTTGTTTAAGTTTCAAAATTTTCAATCTATGTTACCTGTCAAAATGCATACAAATAGTGTAGGTGGTGTAACTGAGATCAATATTGCAGTAGTTTCCTTTTTAATATTTATATGATAATTCTTTGTGCCATAGAAAGCGGGAGATTCTAAGTGGGCGTAATATTTGCGAATTTAGGTGGATTGATAAATGTTTAAGATAGAAGATTTGTCTCGTTTTAAAAAATCATTTTCGAGACGAATCGCTCAGCTCTCGAACTGTGTTATTGCGTTAATGACGCGATAGAATCACAAACCTCGGTGGTATTGCGTCATGAAATCTACTAAACAATAAATATATTTTCGCTGAGAAACATGCTAAATTATTTGAATCCGCAGTCCTTTTAGTTGGATAACTTGTGCGTGTGATTACTGAATTTGCGTTTTCGCAATATTATCTTCAATTGCATCATTTGTTGTAACCTGAGAGAACACCTTAACGAGCGTTAAACCCCATAGAAACATGTCGATAGATTGGACGACCAATAGCTCTTTTTATCTTTCTGTCCAGTTTGTTTAGCTGATAGAGTTTTTTCCCGCCATACTTCAAAAGTCACGAAAACACCTCGAGAGTCATCTCGACTCTCCCCCCTCCACCACCGGGTTACAGAATTCCGCGCACGCGCACTGAGATCATAACACATCTTCGGACAGCCATTCGTCAACACTCATTCCCAAACCACAATCCGCGAGGCGAAGACCTCTTCATCTCACAATGGAAATCGCCTTGCGCAGATTCGCCTTCATCCTCTGCTCTTTGGTAGCAGCATCCTGCGCCCTTTCGGTAAGTGAAGAACTAACTCGAGAACAGGCACCTTGTGACTTACTTCTGAGCTTGGTCGTACCGAACGGCGTCCTTCAGCTAAATGGAAGCCTCTGGGAGCCGGAGGGGCAGGTCACGTATCCTCCCGGCACGTTCTGGAGGTCGAAAGAGGATTGGAAACCGGTTTACAGAGTTTGTCCGTGCAAACTGCCCAATAGACCATGCATGCGGAAGTGTTGTTTAACCGGTGAGGCGATGATTGGCAACGGACAATGCACGAACAGCAGCCGTCCCTTCATCATGAATGTCACCAGGAAGAACGAGACCTTGGAAGTTGACGTCTCCAAACACTTTGCTCTCTTGTTCGGAAAACCTTGTTCCGGAATATGGTACATGTTGGATCCTTTGGAGTACTTCACTGACGAATTCTACGTCAATGCTTCGACGGGAAACATTATCGTGCCTTTCCAAAAGAACTCGGAGCATGGACCGAAAGACTTCTGCATAGAATACTTCCCTGAAAAGGGCGCTTACCTTCCTCTAGTTTGCTTCCCGCCAATTGAGGAAGACAAGTCTAATCAGCTGATATACACCATGTATCCCGTAGGAATGCTGGTGTCCATACCTTTCCTTGTGGTGACCTTCCTGGTGTACGCTCTCATTCCGAGGCTGAGGAACCTGCATGGGTTATGCCTTATGTGTCACGTTAGCAGCCTTGTGACGGCTTACACTTTCCTGGCAGTGGTGCAGCTTGCAGGCAACAAACTCGGCGATAGAATCTGCATTGCATCCGGTTAGCCAAATTTCATTATTAACATTCATATTTGTAAAAAATTAATATGTAGAGGCTGTACTTGGTGGAACGCCATGATAACACTACGGAAAAGAAAAACTTTGTAAGTTCCACAACTTTGTTTTGATTTCGACCGGTTTCGATCAAGGCTGGTCATCATCCTGATGATGACCAGCCTTGGTCGAAACCGGTCGAAATTAAAACAAAGTTGTGGAACTTACAAAGTTTTTCTTTTCCGTAGTGTTTTCATATTTGTAATGTGTTTCCAGATATGGTTTAACACCTATGGACTGATTCGAAGTATTGATTCTGTATTAATCCATCTTAGATTTAGTCCATTTTTATAGAAATTTTCGTTGAATATTGAAGAAATGATTCGTTATTGAAGAAATGCGTCGTCGATCATTTTACCAAGGAAAGGAATTTTAGTTTCAATGAAATTGTGGCATGTGGCATGCCCAAAATCTTTAGAGGTTCATTTTCGTTAATTCAGTTATTGGCTGCTATTTATCGTCGATTAAGTCTAGGGCCACTGATTTTCAGAGAAATTCTTCCAGGAAATGCTCGACGTTTTCAGTTATGTAAATGCCACTGAATTTCTGGAGCATAAGGTTTAAACGTCAAAAATTCTTTTGGAATTGAGTAATACTTCTGAATTCTTCGCAATTTGAATTTTTAATTCTATTGACCATCGTGTTAATATCAGCTATTTAGAAGGTAACTTAGGCTATTTGCATATTTTTTATCTCTGATCGAACAAATGTCTCCTATAAAAATCTAGCTCATTTCTTTGAAATGGCCATCTTAATCACTTTAGGCAATCTTCCTGCTTTTTAATTTTCCTCGTATTTGTACGTATTAATATTAATTTAATTAATTATTCCTTGATGGTCATGTTCTATAATCTTCTAAGGAAATCCGTTTATTTTAGCATGAAGTTGTTTCCTTGCAACAGTTAAGTGACGCTCGAGGGGGAAAAATCCTGTAAAATACATTGGCATGGCTGAATTCTATCTCCCGCCACTTTCCTTCGCTGGACTCAACCAATGACTCGATTAGAAGAATTGGCCCCTTTCCTGGGCCCCCCGTTGGGACTGCTCGAGTTCTCTAGCTGAAATATTTCCATGAATTATTTGTATCTCGATTAAGGGCCTTGTAGGAGAAAATACTTTAAAATACGATAAAGGAAACAAACATTCTATTCGTTCAAATTTTCTCAAGTCTTCAGTCATTCATTCAGTTTCTTCAAATCTTTTCAAGCTCTAACCATTTTTGATATACTACCAATTCCTTTTTTTCCTCCGCAGTTCTAATCACAAGATAAATTATTCCCTTGCGTATAAAGAAAAGAATCGTTCTTTTTCTCAAGTAATATTTAGTCCTTAATCGTGCGAAGACAGTGCTTGTGATGAATCAGTTCCGACATTCGCGTTTTCTCTCGCAGAAGAGACTCTGATAATTATTTACGTTGAAAACAACCTTGTGCTGTTCACTCTACTTCCATCAATATTTTGCAACGCGAAACTTCTTATCATTACTTGCAATGTCACTGGAAAAGGCGTACGAGTGGGTACGTCATCCACCTTGCATGCATCATATCTTCACATCTTCCAGGGAAAGTCGTTATCAGTAATTTCTCTGTCTTCCTATCGTTGCCGTTCATTTAGAGTGGTCGCTGACATTTCCATTTACTCTAATGCCAAAGTTCAGAGAATATCGGAAGCAAATTTCCTGTACTCGTTTTACGAAAAAGAATCCATAATTAACACCATAGGTATACTTTTACGTTTATTTTATCGCTGAATAGTGAATAAGATTGGCTTCGGAGAAGATTTACCTTTTTTATGGCAACTATTTTGGGTAAAACATATTTTTGCTCAAGAAGAAGATCCGCAAATTCACGATATTTTCTCTCTTTTTCAAGCGAAAATAAATTCAAATTGTATGGCTTTAACAAGATTAAAGCAATTTAAAACCATTTTCGTAAGAAAGTAAAATACATCCTCATTTCCATAGTTTTGTGGTAATATTGCATTTTAATGTTGTGCAGCCGAAAGTCATATTGGACAGAACTAGATAAGAAAATTCCTATTTTTTTTTAAGGGAAAGAAGCACAAGCTAGATTATAATATTATTCCGGGAACGATAAGAAAATAATTTGAAATTATTTTTGCGTTTTTAGATGGTACTCTAAGAAATCAGCAACGCTTTCTATTTTGGTAGAGGTACTGCAAATTTTATGAAATTAACGAAAACACGCGGAGCAATTCTGGTGATATTTTCTTTAAAACTATGGGGATTCATCTGCGAACATCACATCTCGTATGAACCCCAATGGTAATAATCGGTTAAGTATGATTGGAATGTATTGCAAGTTTGTATTCATATGTCTGTCCTGAAATAATGAAGGAAAACTGTAATTTCCACAGGAATTCCTGTGGAAATCACAAAGTTTTCTTTCATTATTTCATTATGTCGTTCCACGAAGTACGGCAAGAAACGATTGATTATGTCTGTCCTATTTACTTCCACTAACCGTCTCGTTAAGAGCTTCTTTTTGTTTATGGCACAATCACACAATTTGACTTCACCGTACTCCTGAGTTCAAGAGATGTATTTCATTTTCTCTGTAGTCTCCAGTGTGATTTATTTGTTCATTCTGCGATACCGAATGCTATTTAAATAAGTTTTAAAGGTTGTTAGAATGTCAGCCAATACATCTCAATGATGAATAGTCTACTATTCCTCTGCTATACGCCATCGGCGGCTTGCTTATCGATGTATTGGTGTAGTCGCAACGAAAACAGAGCCTTGTATATCACATCCTCCCGCATTGTTGAAAAATGAATGATTTTCGCATTTAATTGGTGATATTTCCTTTTATATGAGTATCACGTCCCTCTTCACGAACTTTCGTCTTTCTAATCTTAATTTTGAATGCTTGGGGTTGGAAACCAGTGCAGAGTAATCCAAAATATATTTCCTAGGAAATTGTGATGAATGCGGTCCTTAAGTTTACTGTATATGAACGGCGTGGTGTTAATTGTTTTTTGAATGGAGCTGAGTATCAATGTATCACGAAGCATGGGAGGCCTGCATTGTTTCAACATTGAATGGATGAGCTGAGGGTTTCATATGGAATAAAGCTCATTCTTCGGTGAGTCTCAGTAATATCCGTGTGGAGGTGTGAAAATGTATGGAACTTTCGAATGCCCAGAGATGCGCTCTTGTTGAAGACGTGAAAAGTGTAACTGTAGATAATAATTGCTCATAAACACACGCGTTAATGCTGAGGCGTGAGGACCAAGCTAAGCAGCAACTCATGTCGCAATAGTGCCGGAGCAGAAGTTTCACGAATAATATTTCCTCTCCTTTTTATGCTCACGTAGGAAAAGTTCCGACGCTATATAGTGTTCAGAATGCATTCTCATGCTTTGTAAATGGTTGGTTCTGATTTTCGAACCATTTTCTAGATATTTGGTCGAAGAATTAATCAAGAATACGACTGTAGACGCTAACATTGCAATTTAAAAGAAATATTATCCAGCTCACAAATTTGACTGTGGTATTTCTCTTTCACCTGTTTTCACCGGATAGTTTGTAGGAAAATTGCGTACCTTTTTCCTCATTGAAGCATATATTTAGGAAACGTGGTCTTCGTTCTTAAGTTCAGGACTAAATTTGAACTAAGTAATGGGAATCATTGTTGCGACTTTCCTCGTTATCACAGTGTTCGAAGGAATTTTCGGGTTTCCCGATTCGTCCCGAGAATTATTTTTAACTCGTTAAGAGAAATTTTTTATTTTTCATCTCACCGTTCCTTTCTTAGTACATAATACGGATCTGCAGAAAGCAGGTGATATATGGATGATTAACAACTGTCTCTCACGTTACGTATTTTCTGTGATAAGAACCTTCCTTGCCATTCTAATCGTTTCTCCGAAGAATGAATCAGAAGGGTAGGCGAACTGAATGCTCAAAAGCCTCCTCCGTGTTACTGCTAAACCGTTATCCAAACCACCGAGTCAATGCTTTAATAGAATTTCTTGGGATCCTGGTTGAAGCCACTCAACTCAATGACCTTTATGACCCCTTAAGGTTGAGAGTGTATTGCTATTGATTAGTTTAAAAGGTCATAAAATAAATTGTACGTCATTTTAAACCAAAATACTAGCACTAGATCTATAAATAAGAACCTATTAAGAAATACCAGCAGTTGATTAGAATTTTAGACCAAATTCTATTTGATCCTATGGTGTCTATTTCTATAAATAAAAAATAACTATCGAGAAATCTTCCTTACAGCTCATAATCCGATTTTACCAAAATTTGGGATTCCATTCAGTCTAGTGCTCTCAAGAATACGATATCCACTCTTTACTGTTCTGGCAAATCCTCCAGTACTTATTCAAACAGAGACAAATGACTATTAGCTCTTTTCAGCGATTGTCTCACAGATGATTCGTGCTTTTTCTCCAAAGAATGCGGTATCAAATGGGAGAAACTTCTCACCCGTGAATAACATTTAATTTACGCCTCCCGTAAACTAAGTGACGTTAAAATATAGGCGAATTCTCAATTTAGAAGAGTGTCGTTTTAGGAGAAAGGCTGCCGTGGAGAAAAGGATGACAGCGCCAATGGAACGGAAGAAATTTATAAGCGAAAAATATCTTCCCAAGGCAAAGAACAGAAGCAGTGCGTAGTCTCCCGCAAGAACGGGTTCCAATTAATTGCTTAAGTCACGTGATGAATGACGGCTTGGCCGAAGCCACTATGAAAATAGACAGGTTTGGCTGTGAAAATGGAGGCATGAGTGTGGAATCCAGAGAAACTATGAGTGAGAAATGTAATTTAAGAATAAAACAACGGACGCAAAGTAGGTGTTGTGAATTCAAGAATATTTACGCAGTGTATAATTTATGACGCGAAATATATTTCCGAACACGCCCATATTGGACAGCTTTGCGGTTTTCTTTCGAGATCGGGATAATTTGCTATGAAATCAAAGACGTCATGAATGCGGCTTCCTACGTCACTGGACAGGCGATTATCGCTTGCGAGATTTCAGACCTCTGACGTCTGTTTGCATGCGGAATATTCTCCATTCAGATCCCATGAATGGGTCATTTGCAGAAATACTGATATCGCCCGTCAGAAGACTTTTCCCTCCGGCCGATTGGGAAAACCATTGCCCTTAACTTCCACCTGTAATTCCATCTAATCCAGGGGTGCCCAACCCGCAGCGCTCTGGCCGATTGTGGCGGGCGTGATAGGTAATCTTTCCATAAAAAATTCAATCAAATTTTAACCTTTCGGTGAACCGCTTATGTTTATTAAGCAAAATTTTCATAGTGATCTTCATAATCTATCGTAGGAAGTGAAAACCCCTTCTCAAGTTGTAGAGCTCTTTAATAAAACAAAATAATCATTTCGATGATAATCGAAACGCTCGTGCTACGGCAGCTCGTGAAATCCTCAAGTTATTGAGTCTTCAGCGTAAATACACAAAAGGAACTTTTAAGTTCAAAAAGAGTTGCGAACTATGGTAATGGTATATATAATAATTTTAAAGTTATTACTTAGGGTAAAATAGTGCATAATGCATGCAGTAATGAACCGTTCTCATGCCATCGGCAATTCCCAGACTCCGCTATTTTCCTTTTACAGCAATTTTTAGAATCATCTGGATTTTGGCAAAATCTTTTATTCGGCGCCCTCCTGGCCAATTGGCCCCAATGCCAGGGTGCAGGTGGCTAGAAAGTTCGGTCCGGGATGACTCGGGACAACTGGAAAACTAATGCCAGAGATTCGGGAAACCCATAACAAAGCGAATTTGAAGATCGATGGTTTAAGTCGAAATCATGTAGTTGATTGCAAACGGAAGTTGGGCAATTTTTTCTGCTCTAGCATTCTGATGTACGGCCAATCAACAAAAAAGGTGCAAATTACAGATATTAGATAAATAAATATCAATTAATGGAGGGATAGCGAATAATCATGATTGTTACACGTTGGATCGTGTGCCTGTAAAACTCAAATCTAATCTCCTCCGATTAGCAGATCATATTGTCTGGTAAATTGATGGAATAAACTGACAAAGCCGTACGTCTTGCCTTTAATAATGAGAGAGATAGAGAGAACCACGAAGGTTTGCGTGCTTTGACATATTCACAATGCGTACTGTTGCTTTCGATGGGCGATTTAATTAGAGACCTATACAAGTCATCCTAGCTTTTATCGTGGCGTCCAAACAGACCCGCTTTTTTATTTTCCGGTGTACAGCTTATTCTGATCTCTATCGTAATTACTTAATATGCGAGAGCGCCCCTTTAAAAGCTTTCCTTATCATTCGAATCGGATGCCGGTTTTACCTTGCGCATATGTGTGACGGTTTCAAGAAATCATTAATATGAAGTAGAACTTACAAATCTACGTTTAAAGGATCTTGTTAAGTGATTTTTATAATATCAGTTTCGAACTGATATGAATCAAGATATTTAAACGAGGAGGAGGAAATTGCGAAACTTAATCTCGGATGTTTCGATTGCATTCCTCGATTCTAAACTAAATATAATAAGCATTTCTTATCTTCATTATCCTCCATTTTGCCTATATTTTACCCACCTTTTTTCAGTGAAATTTGTCAATCGACTTAATTTCCTTATCGCTTGTCATTTGGAGGGAAAATTGTGCAAAAAGGTTACAGAGCGCCGTACGCCATTTTAATTAATCATCCTAAGATTGCACGAATCTCTAAAATGTATGCCACCGCCATGCTCACGCTCATATTCACGAATCCTTTCGAAATATATGAATGAAATTGGGTCCTAAATTGCGAATATCATTCCAATTTAAAATCGGCTTAAACGAGGGCCCAGCGTTGAGCTGTAAAATATAAGTAAGTTGTATGTATGTATATATGTTATATATGTAAGTTGAGCTGTAAAATATTGTAACATACATTAGTTAGCTCCTTAATGGACACGTCCAAAATTATAGTGAGAAATCAACACGGTTTTCGTAAGTATAGTGAGAAATCAAGACGGGTTTCGATCTTCCGAGTCTCAGCTGGCGTTGTTAGTTCACGATGTCTTGAAATCTGCCGAAAATAAAACGAAAGTCGACTCGATATTTTTAGATTTTCGGGAAGCATTTGATAAGGTCTCACATAATAAATTATCATATAAATTAAAAGTTGCGGGTATCAATTAACCCTGTCGAAGGATGTAGATACAGTTATGAAATTATGCGATTATTGGCAATTAGAGATGAATGTTCAATAATTAAATGGAAATCTATTTCCAATGATCATTCGTTCAGTTTCCGAGGGAAAACGTTATCGAAAGTGAAATCAGTGAAATCTTGGAATAGCCCTCACGAATATCTTAACATGGGGTATCCTCATCTGTAATGTAGGAGCGCTTAAGAAACTCGCATTTGTTAAGAGAATAGTCAGTCGGAGCGAAGAAAAAGTCCGTGAGCGATGTTACGTTGCGTTAGTCAGGCCTTACCTTGAGTATGCTTGTGGTGGGATCCAGCAGGAAAATGTTGTTTGCGAGAATTAGAAAAATTACAGCAAAAGAGGATACGTTTCTTAAAAAAATGTTTCGACAAACCAGTGAGTATTACTCAAATGTTTCAGAACGCACGGTGGGAATCTCTAGAAGATAGACGATTCAATCACAGACTTAATTTACTTAAAAAGTTCAGAGAAGGTACATTATTAGAAGATTTAGCTGATGTTGTGCGTCCTCCCTATTACTTAAGCCGTTCTGATTCTGAGATAAGATCAGAGAAATACATGCAAAAACAAGTCGTTTTAGAGATTCATATTTTTCAGCGAACGATGCGCGAAAGTAATCGATTAGGGAAGTAGGTGCCTTCCACACGCCGAAGCAAGGTACATACATATACAGGATAGATGAAAATTAGGATGACGAAGCTCACAGATAAGTTGGAGGGGAATGAAATTACTTTTGTAACCTCCGACACCGTTTATAACCCCCTACCATCAGCTTTGGTTGGGTTTTGGCTCAGCTCAAAGGATCATAAAGCTTTTTCACTTCCGCAAATCTTTTGATCAATAAAAACTATGATTTCTACACAATATCGCATTTAGTGTTTCTTGATTCTTCATTTATGCCGATCTTCTGTCGTTATTTGGAAATATTCGTCAGGAGAAGGAGATCTGAGATAAATAAGAAGAATAAAGCTAATTATTTTAAAGACTTCATATAAGGAGAAGGTGATGTTATCCACAGCAAAGAAAGAATCATTTCAATGAGAGTTCGCGATTAGCACGATAAGTATTACCATTCCGTTTCCTTCGAAAGAAAGTCGAGAGAAAGAAATTAGAAAGAACGATCTTGATCACCTTTTCTCATAGATTTGTTCGCTCTCACAGTTTCCGATGACCTTTTGTGGATGACGACTGTCGTATTCGCGCCTCGACTTTCGCTGAGACCGGTTTGTGATGGAAATTTCCCCGGGCACGTGTATCTTACGGAAGTAAACCATTCTCATGTTTGAATCCTCGAAAACCTAACGGCGGTTCACTATTGGGCTTTCCTCATGTTTGGAAGGCACTGTTTTTTCTGAAAATCATTTTCAACTTACTCTCTGAAATGATGTGATAAGGCCAAAAACTAATTAATTAAAAGATAATTTCTACGTAAAGACACGTAATCATTTTCGCAGTTTCGCTATCAATCATAAAATGAAATATATGTCGAATTACGAGATTCGCTACCTATCGCTTGATTATTCCCTCTAACCAATGCCTCCTGTTCTTCCTGCATCACATGAAACGTTCCTTCGGAAAACATTTTTCTCCACAACTCTGTATTCCTTTCACCCAATCCAGATCAATTTTCTCATCGCCATTAGCACGACATTTTAATTTCATACTGCTTCCTTGTTCTTGAGCCTCTTGACTTAATAATTCTCTATTTTCTGCTCTATAAAAGTATATCTCCCATGTCTCTACACATATGTGGGTCAAGTTAATGAATTTGCGTCATTAATCTCTCGGCTTTCAGAAATGTCCACTTCGTGTAAAATAATACAAAACATTAATGACTTTGTTTCGTGAGTCTTACTTAGACTTAATACCACTAATGGCATCTCATAAACCGTAGATAGAATCAAAAATTTCAAACTGGTTTTGAATTGTGTGAAAACAATGCTAGTATAATTTCCGTTGGCTAATTATGGGTAAGTCTTATCGATTAAATAAAGCACGGAGAGAGCATAAATATCGATTAAATAAAGAAGAGAGCACCGGAGGCAAATGTGAATCTTGAACTATGCAGAAGGTAAAATTCGCGTACTACTTTTCTTTCTTTGGTGAATTTTTGCCTATTTTATTACTGTTTAAACACTTTAATTATTTCAAAAATACAACTCAATAATATACGTTCCTCGACTCTAATTGAAACATTCAGTACATTTCTTACAGGAAATAATTTTTCAGTTCTATCCATACTGTTATCTTTCCAGAAGATAATATCCACCTTTGATTTCCTTCAGTCCTACAATTAGTTACCCTATTTGCACTTTTGCATCCTTTCGATGGATTCCTCTTCCTAACTTTTATTCTACAGTATATAAATTGCATTATCTCGACGTTATGAGTGTTCTTAGATATACCTTTCCGTGGGAAATAATTCTTTCCGCGGAAAGAAAACTGAGATAAGATTTGAATAGCACATACGCTTTGAGGTTTTGTTAAATGAGACCGGAAGCTCACTTCGAGTCACACGTCCTGAGCGTCGAAGCGAAATTGCTCAATCTTCTGTAGCAGACCTGCAAACCTATGGACGACCAATTTTTTATCATATGAGATTTTCCTTCATCAAATTTTTCCTTCTGTAGGTATTCTGGTGAAATTGCTGTGATTTACTTTTCAAATATGATAACTTTGCAAAGGATGAGCTGAAAGCTGTAATAGATGTTCCAAAAGGGGAATAACTGATTTTACAATAAGTTATTGTCCTTTTATATGCGAACATTTTCCCCCTCACTGTATCAAAATGTAGCTAAGCATTTAGGAACAGTTTTGTGTGTACTTGCATTTGGTATGTTATGAATAAGAGAAGTATTGAAGAACATTAACCAATATTTTCTCACGATCCTCGGCAACGTATATTAAAATATCCACTTCCTTATTCAGATCACGACTTCATTATGGCGATAATTAAGTGTTTCAGTCGACCGCAGGGGAAACTGTTTGGAACTTTCCCGACATTACTTTCGGTAAATAAGTTTTCAATGACCCGTAATCGATTTTTTGGCCAAAATGATGTAATCATCTTCATACTTTGGAGCCTTTCCTACCATGAAGGTTAATGCAATTGATCACAACTAACTATTAACTGCATCTGCCTAATTTTACTCTTCCTTGGACAATGAAACAAGTTTCATTGCTGCCGACTTGTCGAGATGAGATTCTTTAATTCTTCGAGTGTTACAAATATCCACAAATATGACTTTTCGCGACATATTGAGGGAACAACTGCGAAAGTGCGCCATTTCTATAATTTGAGACACGAATCGACGTATTTGTACGCAGTTTAGAGGATTATCGGCTTCTCAGATCAGACATGCTTCATCAGAATTAAAGGCAGGTATACGAAAAGGTATTATTGGGGTGATGAACTGGAAGGAAACGAACCTAAAAACCGTAATCTATTCTCTATGGAGAACAACAATTTTTCTGGTTTGGTTGTATTTATGTTTAGAGAAATCAATTTGGTATACGATTTCACTTCAAATGTTGATATTTAAAGATTGCTGCTACAGTTTCGATGTTTTAGAAACATTAAAGTTACGCATAAGACGAATGGGGTGTTTGATGCTGACCTACATTTCAGTTTTTGCCTCTCATATTATGACTTCCTTCAGATGTTTTATTCGCCGCATGCTTTCCTACTTATCTGTTAAAGAAAGTTCGTTTGCAAGCACTTAAAAAATTGACATTTGAAGTCTATGCAAATTGAACTTCTGCAGTGCTCCTCACTTTTCCTAGGAAAACTTCTCTTCAGGACAATCGCCTCTTCTATCGTATTTCTCACTCTTCTGCGCCTCTATTCTCCAAATTTACTCTCCACGTCTATGCTCTTCAATTACTAGCGATGGGACGACATCAACATTTTCACCGATTCCGATGCAATTCCCGATATGTCTTAAACTTTCATACCTTATAAGATTTCCGATTCTTGTAATGATTAAGTTTCATTATTTTATTTACTGTTGGCTCGGAACTGTGAAAGAGAGACTCCGCGGAACAGCACTTTGAGTTCATTGTATTATTTTGAAAANACAAAGTGAGGAATAACGAAGTTTTGGAACGGATTGAAGAGGAAAGATCTATCATCGACATAATCAAAAGAAGGAAGGCAAACTGGTTGGGACACATGAGGCATGGTTGTTTACTCTGTCGGGTAATAGAAGGAAAAGTTAGAGAAAACGCAGGAAAGAAAGACGAAAATTTAATATGCTTACAGATATGCAAGAAAACAGGGACTGAAAAGACTGGCGCTGGATAGAAAGGTTTGGAGAACTTCAGCTGAAACCTGTTCCTGTATAGATATACCATGATGATTATGATTTTATAATGACATAAAGCTATTGCTGAGTTATCGACTTACTTACGTTTTGTTGCAGTCTATTTTTATTCATTTTGTTTAAGTTTCAAAATTTTCAATCTATGTTACCTGTCAAAATGCATACAAATAGTGTAGGTGGTGTAACTGAGATCAATATTGCAGTAGTTCCCTTTTTAATATTTATGTGATATTTCTTTGTGCCATAGAAAGCGGGAGATTCTAAGTGGGCGTAATATTTGCGAATTTAGGTGGATTGATAAATGTTTAAGATAGAAGATTTGTCTCGTTTTAAAAAATCATTTTCGAGACGAATCGCTCAGCTCTCGAACTGTGTTATTGCGTTAATGACGCGATAGAATCACAAACCTCGGTGGTATTGCGTCATGAAATCTACTAAACAATAAATATATTTTCGCTGAGAAACATGCTAAATTATTTGAATCCGCAGTCTTTTTAGTTGGATAACTTGTGCGTGTGATTACTGAATTTGCGTTTTCGCAATATTATCTTCAATTGCATCATTTGTTGTAACCTGAGAGAACACCTTAACGAGCGTTAAACCCCATAGAAACATGTCGATAGATTGGACGACCAATAGCTCTTTTTATCTTTCTGTCCAGTTTGTTTGGCTGATAGAGTTTTTTCCCGCCATACTTCAAAAGTCACGAAAACACCTCGAGAGTCATCTCGACTCTCCCCCCTCCACCACCGGGTTACAGAATTCCGCGCACGCGCACTGAGATCATAACACATCTTCGGACAGCCATTCGTCAACATTCATTCCCAAACCACAATCCGCGAGGCGAAGACCTCTTCATCTCACAATGGAAATCGCCTTGCGCAGATTCGCCTTCATCCTCTGCTCTTTGGTAGCAGCATCCTGCGCCCTTTCGGTAAGTGAAGAACTAACTCGAGAACAGGCACCTTGTGACTTACTTCTGAGCTTGGTCGTACCGAACGGCGTCCTTCAGCTAAATGGAAGCCTCTGGGAGCCGGAGGGGCAGGTCACGTATCCTCCCGGCACGTTCTGGAGGTCGAAAGAGGATTGGAAACCGGTTTACAGAGTTTGTCCGTGCAAACTGCCCAATAGACCATGCATGCGGAAGTGTTGTTTAACCGGTGAGGTGATGATTGGCAAGGGACAATGCACGAACAGCAGCCGTCCCTTCATCATGAATGTCACCAGGAAGAACGAGACCTTGGAAGTTGACGTCTCCAAACACTTTGCTCTCTTGTTCGGAAATCCTTGTTCCGGAGAAAGGTACATGCTGGAGCCTTTGGAGTACCCCACTGACGAATTCTACGTCAATGCCTCGACGGGAAACATTATCGTGCCTTTCCAAAAGAACTCGGAGCATGGACCGAAAGACTTCTGCATAGAATACTTCCCTGAAAAGGGCGCTTACCTTCCTCTAGTTTGCTTCCCGCCAATTGAGGAAGACAAGTCTAATCAGCTGATATACACCATGTATCCCGTAGGAATGCTGGTGTCCATACCTTTCCTTGTGGTGACCTTCCTGGTGTACGCTCTCATTCCGAGGCTGAGGAACCTGCATGGGTTATGCCTTATGTGTCACGTTAGCAGCCTTGTGACGGCTTACACTTTCCTGGCAGTGGTGCAGCTTGCAGGCAACAAACTCGGCGATAGAATCTGCATTGCATCCGGTTAGCCAAATTTCATTATTAACATTCATATTTGTAAAAAATTAATATGTAGAGGCTGTACTTGGTGGAACGCCATGATAACACTACGGAAAAGAAAAACTTTGTAAGTTCCTGGTAAGGCTGGTCATCAGGATGATGATGACTAGCCTTGGTCGAAACCGGTCGAAATTAAAACAAAGTTGTGGAACTTACAAAGTTTTTCTTTTCCTTAGTGTTATCATGGCGTTCCACCAAGTACAGCCTCTACATATTAATTTTTTACAAATATGAATGTTAATAATGAAATTTGGCTAACCGGATGCAATGCAGATTCTATCGCCGAGTTTGTTGCCTGCAAGCTGCACCACTGCCAGGAAAGTGTAAGCCGTCACAAGGCTGCTAACGTGACACATAAGGCATAACCCATGCAGGTTCCTCAGCCTCGGAATGAGAGCGTACACCAGGAAGGTCACCACAAGGAAAGGTATGGACACCAGCATTCCTACGGGATACATGGTGTATATCAGCTGATTAGACTTGTCTTCCTCAATTGGCGGGAAGCAAACTAGAGGAAGGTAAGCGCCCTTTTCAGGGAAGTATTCTATGCAGAAGTCTTTCGGTCCATGCTCCGAGTTGTTTTCGAAAGGCACGATAATGTTTCCCGTCGAGGCATTGACGTAGAATTCGTCAGTGGGGTACTCCAAAGGCTCCAGCATGTACCTTTCTCCGGAACAAGGATTTCCGAACAAGAGAGCAAAGTGTTTGGAGACGTCAACTTCCAAGGTCTCGTTCTTCCTGGTGACATTCATGATGAAGGGACGGCTGCTGTTCGTGCATTGTCC